>JASDQU010681397.1:45913-65559 GCA_032191745.1 Picea mariana
TGATGTAGATATATGGTCGATCACCTGACTGATTGTTTCCATATCTAGGTCAACCACCTGATCAACTGATTCCAAGAGAAGTTTGATAAACGATCATAACATGATGTTCCAACAATATATGCAATATAGAATTTTCAACCTAACCTAGTTTCTTGTGAATAGGTTCCATTTTTTTAGAACGGATAAGCAAAGAGTGGCATGACTACATCACTAAAGATAAGTTTGTTCAATACTAGAGGATCAAGATTCAAGTTTGTCACTTTTGTCTTATATAGGGTTGGGATGATCAAAATATTTAAGTGGTGTGTCTTGCCAAAATACATTGAGAACTAGATGATGGAAGTGAATTATGGAGTCACATGAAAAAGTTATTTGGGACAAACATAACAAATAGATTTTATGTTAAGGAATATAATGGAAGATAAATTTCAAAGTTAGTTATAAAATTTGAGCAATGTTAAAAAGTCTATCATAAGCCACATGTGAGACACTTTCACACATTAAACCACATTCAAAGGACTATTTCAAGTTAGTTACAAATTTGAGAAATGTCAAAAAGTCTCTCATAAGCCACATGTGGGACACTTTCACACATTAAACCCCATCTAGTCGACGAATTCTTTCTAATCATAGGGGATTGGACCACATTTTCCCTCCCATGCTAGTGAAGATGATGTAGGAAAATTGTATTATTGTATCAACTAAACTCTTTACTGAGCGGGTAAATGTGAGAGATGCTTGAAGGAACATTGCAGTGGTGACAATAAAATTCTTGTTTAGATCTATGTTTTRAAATTTTCTTTGATATTTGATTAAGATCRCAACAAATAAGGGGGGTCATTTTATGAAAAAMAATTATTGATTTAATGAATATTTTTAATGTGATCCATCATAAGCATAGGGTGTACATTTCAAGAGAAAATGGGAAACTAGTAGAGAGAATGGACAATGTATTGGTAGCATATTTGATGAAGATATATTATTTATAAGAGGGGACATGCCATGAAGAGGATTCACGAAATCATTTTGGATTATTGAATACCATGGAAGTGTGCTACAAATCATACATTTTTTAGGTTGGTGTTCAAAAATGAATTCCTCATGTTGATTGAATATTGTGTACCCTTTATTATGATTGAAGTGGTCCAAAGATATAAGAGGTTGAAATTAGTGAATAACATTCTAGAAGATATTGAGAGACCAGAAGAGGACATGTTATGGTTTGAATTCCACTATACCATGGAAAATTATAAAATGAAGAAATGTCATGACAACAAGTTCTCAAGTGCCACATTTTGTGGAGGGATAACTAGTATTGTTGAATGACATTAGGAAGAAGGATAAGGTATAAAATTTAATTATAAATGGCTTGGGCCATATAAAGGTAAATAATCCATATAAGAATGGTTCATTCAAGTTGAAGATACTAGAAGGTATTCCATACCTCAACCAAGTGAATGTTTCTTAGCTAAGTTCATTTTATGCATAATGAAGATATCGAGTTGGGGTAGGAGACCCTAAACCAAAAAAATGTACTAGAAAGGGAAAGATCAATGGTGGTCAAATGGATAATCTAGCCTCATCCATAGAGAGAAAAGATCATATGGAGGCACAATGGGGTCAAATGGAATCTAAATTCCACCTAGTGTGTAGGATTTGTAGGTTCATTGAATTGTAAGATGTAGGCCAAGTTCACTATGTTAAGGAAGTGTTGGTCAGGGACAAGGTAGAGCCAAGGGTGGAAATGAAAGCACCAAGGGACATTAGAGGATATACTCCATAAGATAGTGAAATGATCAATTGCAATCCACTATAAATATGTCTATGAAAAAATTATGGGGACAATGAGAATTTGGTGACCAAACTTGTCCTTGGAAATAGGGTGCAAGACAAATGAGGAGTTCTCTAAGGTGGATATCAAAAAGAATGTAAAGGAAAGAAGGGAAGATGAGTGTACAAGTATATCATTGAGAAGAAGATAAAACACTACAAACATGAATCAGTCTAGGTAAATAATTCCTATGAATTTACAAGTGGACTAATTTTGCAGGACTTGATAAGGACATAGAAGAGACAAGGAAAAGAAAGGTCCGAGAGAAGTTGAGAATATTGTCAAGAGGAAAGGATACAACTCTAGAAATGAATATAATAAAGGGAGATATATATAAGTAGACAAGAGATAGGACAAAGAGCTAAGGTTGGATAGGACATGCTTAGGAAAAAGACTTGCCATATTGCAACCACCTAGAGTGTATTAGTTGCAGTTCCAACTGAAGAATTATTAAAACCTTGGTAAGGAAAGTGTTGTTAGAAGGTTATCAAGTGTTTTATTCTCAAATGAACGTTGTATAGGATTTTTTCTCAGTGAGCAAGATTTTATTAGTCTTTGGATGTATTCATGTAAAGTTGATGTTAATGGTTTAAGGGCTAAGTAATTTATGGGACATTTATTGTAAACTAGACTTAAGGGTTGCACTAGGGTTTTGGACTGGTTATTAAATTCGACTCTTATTTATAGGAGTTGGATAAATTGAGAAAATGTTCCTTGAATTCATTTCATGATTGTGTTTTTTTTGGATAGTCTTAGTTTGTCTCATGGGACAATGGATGATAGACTTGAGTGAGATTGAGTTTAGATGGATTGTAGACTAGGACATATGTCTACATCAAATATGCAATGGACAGTTTTGGTTAATGAAGAGAATAGTTTTAGAGTGAGTTTTTCTCCCATTCTTTGGTTCCACTATAAATATTCATGTAGTGTGTGGTTGGTATGTGTCGTAATTATGATTTTGTTGTCTTATAGTTTCACTTTATGGCATACATTGGACTAACATTTTATGTTAGAGAAATTGATTATGTTAATAATGAAAACAATGTTAATGACATAGGTTTTGTTAGAAACTATAGTGCCCTCTTACAATTAGTGTTTAAGATAACCTATAATTTAAATTAAATGTTGATACTTATATCAATTAAATCCAACATATTTTACAAAACTGGGTCATTACATTGGTAGAAATGTTTTTTGGGGTATGAATATTAATATTAATAAATTTATTATGTCAATAGACACTCTACATACCAATATCACATAGATGTAGGCACTCGACATCCAAATATCACATAGATGTTTTAATGTAGCATCACTAAGGCTAGTCATACTTTAAAAATAAATAAAATTAAAAATAATACATGTCTGCTAAAAATATTAAACAAAATTAAAAAACAAAATAAAACTTCAAGTCAGTCATATATAAAGAAAATATAGATGAAGATATAGATGTTATCACATAACATGGTCAACATGGAACATATATTAAAATAACAAAATTAAATGATTTGTTACATTGATTTAAGAAATAATAAAAGGAGAAATCTAAAATCTAAAACCCTACAGTGAAGCATGTGATTGGTGTTGAAGATATATAATGGATGAAATCAATAGTGCATTGATTTGAATGTTTGTACAATGGATACCAACATTGATTTTAGTTTTATACAATGGACTAATTTGTTTGCTACATTGATCTTAGTATAATACATTGATTTCAATATTTGTATATAATGGATCAAATTGGTCTCAATTCATTGGTTACAATGCTTCATGCATTGATTTCATTAAATTACATAGATTTTAGTGTTCATAAAGATAATAATTTAGTACATAAAAGTTGTGATCAAATTCACGACAATTGAAACCAAGTCAAAGAAATAAAATGCCAATATTAGCATACCAAGCTCGGGGAGCTTGCTTCAAACCATAAAGTGACTTTTTGAGTCAAAAAACCACATTAGAATATTTCACAAAACTAGGAGGTTGTTCTGTGAAAATTTCTTCAGTAGGTCTCCATGAAGAAAATCACTCTTCACATCCATCTGAGGGATTTTCCATCCAAAACAAGTAGCAAGGGAAATAATTAGTTGTACAGAGTTCATATTTTCAACAGGAGAAAATGTATTAGTGTAGTCGATGAATTCTTGTTGACAGAATCCCTTTGCAACCAAACAAGATTTGTGTCGCTCAAAAACATCTTCAGAGGTAAATTTGGTCATGTAGACCCATCAACACTTCAAAACATTCTTTCGTTGTGATCAGGGAACTAAGTGTCACATGTGATTCTTCAACAAATAATCAATTTCTATCTGCATATCTTGTTCCCATTCAGGTCATTCTTGGGCATCCAAGTAGGTAACAGGGTCAGAATTTTCAAGTACATGAGTCAATAATGCAACATTGTCATGTTTCTTTTGACTTCAAGTTTGTCGTTCGAAGGAAATATCACCGAAATCAAGTCCAACAGTTTCAATTGTATTCGAAGCCCATTTGGGTAGACAAGAAACATGTGAACTATTGCTCACTACAAAAGGTTTGTTGGCAGCACGTCAAAATGGGAAAGAAGGCATGCACGAAGAAGAATGGCAGCAGGCTGAAATGGGAAAGAAAGCATGCACGAAGAAGAATGACAGTTGGAAGAGAAATCATGGGAAGGAAATCGTGCAGGAGGAAAGTGACAACTAGCAAGAAGCACAGCACGCGCGCATGCAAGAAGGAGGTGACAGCTGGAAGGAAGTAGTGAACGCATGCGGAGAAGGAAGACCTAATGACATAAGAGTTATGGTTTTTGGTAAGAGTTTTTATGGAAACGATTGAAGATCCCGATAGATATAAATATAGGCAAGTAGGTATCAAAGAGAGGTTGGTTCAAGAGTTCGAGAGTTCGAGAGTTCAGAGATTCATAAGTTTGGAGATTTTGCAAAGGTTGAGCTTCCATTTTAGGTAATACTTTGATAAGAGAGTACTTATAACGAGAGAGCTAAGCGGGAGGTATATCTCGAGGATCAGATCGCGGGATGAGGAGCCTGGTGTGATCTAGTTTGCGTCACAAAGATCTTGTCGACCTGAGAAGAATTGTAAGCGCGAGGCGCAAGAACTACAGAAATATCATAATAAGAGAGCGAAGAGCCAAATATTTGTGGACGTAGCCCTAGGAGGGGGTGAACCACGGTAATACCTGTGTGATGTGATGAATGCATGTGTATCTTTGTTTACTTTTGTTAGTTAAATGGTAAATTCAATGAATGAATGAGTTATTATTCTGTCTAGTTCAATTATGTTACGCTGATTGAATTTCGAAGGTCAGATAATAGTAATTGGTAATACAGTTAATAAATAGTGGCTTAGAACGCAGACCCTCTATCTCCTACTCAATCCTAGGCTATAAACACCTGAGTCTTACAGCCACCCATAAAAGCTATCTTGGGTGAGACTGCGCAATACATTATGTGTGTTGTGTTTCCTTCTGGTTCACCAGAAGGGCCGATAGTTTTAGGCTTTTTTGGTCCCTGATACGAACCCTGGGTCAGTAGCACAGAGTTGTCCGGTAGGTTAAAGAATCAACAAATGGTTTTGTTGTCGTTGTAAGAGGAACAAGAAAGGACTGAGTAGATAGGATAGAACACATGTGGACAAAAATGAGCGAAACTAGAAGACTGTTGAGTCACTAGAAGGGAATGTTGAGACCATGGAACCCCACGAAAGCAGAAATTGAAGGCTGGTTGAGAACTAAAGAGCTAGAGTTTGCCCAGAAAGATAATAGAAATCCTAGCCTAACGCCTCGCAAATATTTGGATAAATACGTGTTTACGGATTTACACGAAGTCTTTTTCTGTGATTTTCCTCACCTATTGCAGGAGTGGATACTAAGGTTGAAAGATAACCACACAACGAACCGGATCCAACATCTAGATTGGACCCCAATACAGATTGACCAATTACAACATGTGAACAACAAATTCACCCGCGCAGTTGACTTTTGGCTTGATAGTATTGTGGCAGGCTTCATCAAAGAATTTGCAGTTGACAAAGCAAAGTCATACAGTGTGGCAGAGTAGGAATTTATACGCAGACCTTGCAAAAGGTACATCTGATCACTGTATACTTCGATTAAAATACTGCTATATAACAAAGGTGTAATGACGATGGAAGCAGACAACTAAACTTCCCTACGTGCACGGGGGAAGGGGGGAAGAACTGATAGAAGAAAGGATAAATGGCCGAAGGAGAGGATAAAGGCAAGAAGGAGGAGGAATTCTTGGACCCGATCTTGCTAGATGATGACCAACTTAAGTGGATCTTGGCATCACTTAGAATGACGTGTAGCAGAGTACCCTACCAATATAAGGTGAATACCAAGAAAATATCTGTAACCACGAGGGAGGGCTTGGAAAGCGACAAAGAAGAGGTAGAGGATCTTTGGGCTGTGGAGCAGAGTGAGGAAATCCTGCGCGCAACCTATGAGAGGAAAACAAGAAGCCCAAGAATAGGAGGAGAAGATAGCCACCCTTTCCGTATTAATGTCAATGTGGAACCCATAAACCCATGTGTGACTCATACACCAAAGAGAACATCACCGTTTAGACAACCGAAGTTCGGAGGAAGTCCAATAGCGAGAAACACATCTACCACAGGAGAAACAACTGGAGGAGCCAGTTCAGGCAGTACGAGTCAAGTATCTACACCACGCGGTGGAGGTAGCAATTCAGTCTTTAGAATGGCAGGACATGACCCCATGATCAGATTACTAGAATTTCGAGGAGAAGCAGCAGAAGACCCAGAGAAGAATTTGTTCATTTGTGCTAAGATCTAGGAGGCAAAACACATCACGGATGAAGATACCAAACTTGCGCAGCTAGCAATCATGCTAAGAGACTGTGCACTAGATTGGTACATGAGTCTAGACACAAACAATGCTCCTGGGACAACGAGGACACTATCAAACATCAAGAAGCTACTGATCAGTGAGTTCCAGAAGCTGATCTCAGAGGACCAGTACATGAATGAAATGATTGAGATTCGACAGAGGCCAGGAGAGTCTGTATGGGAGATTGACCAAAGATTTAAGCAATTGAAGGGAAAGTTAAAATACCTTATGATTGAGATGCAGCACCGGCATCTGTTTGTCAACTCACTACTCCCAGATTTAAAATACCCCTTATGAAAAAAAAAGTTTCATACGCAAGCTGAGGTGCTACAAGTAGCCTTGCGGTTGGAAGAGAACCAGTACTAGCAGACGGACCTATCCATTGAAGAATTGAAGGAGGATTTGAAGAACCTCACATTTCAGTTAAATCAGAACAAGAATAAGGACAAACATGAAGTTGTTTGGTGCACCACATGCAGGACAGAAGAACACCACAATAATCAATGTCCAACATTCGCGCAGTTTATGGAAACATGCATGCCAAACCTACTCCCACAGGGAGGACTATGGTGCGAAATATGTAAGAAACCGAGTCACAATCCTTATCACTACACGATGATGCAGAAGTACTAGACAATTCCCAAGAATTCTTATTGCACTTTTTGTAAGTCCGTAGGCCATGACGACAAATATTGTAGAACTATGGAGTTGATGCAGGAGAGAACATCGGATGCCTACAGGGTACAGGCCAAAATGATGATTGGGCAAGCAGCGCCACAGTTCAATCAAGCCCCAGCTCCATACAATACTACACAGCAGCATTACGACATTGTGCAACAACCATACAACAATACGCAACCACAGTACAACCCGACGCAACCCTAGTATAATACCGCGCAGTATAGCCAGGAACCACCATATAACGCACCGAGAGGGGACAAAGCAAGCTATCAAGGAGGAGGATGAGCCAGAGGAGGATTTGGACGTGGCCGAGGACCAATCACGTGTCACAATTGTCAGCAACCGGGACATTATGCAAGGGAATTCCCACTGTCGCCAGCAACTTGTATGTACCATCGTGCATCGGATCATGAGACAGAGGAATGCCCGACACTGTTAGTAAACATCCAGAAAAAAAGGAACTAGGACAATTAGAATTTTCAATGGATTTTAGTTGAAGCAAGGGAGGATAGACGAAATATCAACATAGTCACCCGAGGCGGAACGAAGAAAGGAAATGGCACAGTCGGATAAGAACTTGCACAGAACCAGTGGGTAAGAAAGAATATTGAACCAAGGAAGCACTTTGATGCACTCAAAGAAAAGGAGACTTTTAAGGAATCTAGACAGAAATTTCAGAAAAAGGACACAACATCGACTTCTACTACGCAACCAGCCCACGAAGCCCGAGAATACGAAATGTCGCCATCATTGGATCATACCGAAGGACTGTCACTTAAGGGACAAGTAAGTATTATCCAAGAATTTTTGCAGTCATGCATCAAAATATTAAGTGATCCTTCATCTGTGAAAATATTGCAAAACATCTTAGAAAAATGTAGCAACGAAACAGAACAAAATCTAGAACCAAAAATTGTCAATCACCTACACACAAGGAGAAGAACAAGTAGAGAATTCAGATTGAATGCCAACATTGGGGATTTCATTATGGAAGATATCATACTGGACCTAGGATCTGAAGTAAATGTACTACCCAAGAAAACCTGGCAATGCATGGGAGAACCAACCTTGGGATATTCGAATTTCCAACTAAAACTAGCAAACCAGCATAGAGTTCTACCAATCGGGAGGTTGAAGGGTGTAATGGTAGATCTTGATGGTGTGCGCACCAAAGAAGATTTTGAAGTCATGGAAATAGTAGATGGAACAACACCATACCCAACACTACTCAGTCTAGACTGGGCATTTGACAATAAGACCATAAGTAATTTGAAGACAAGAAAAATGATATTTCAATCCGAAGATTACAGGGTTATAGTACCACTAGATCCATCAAAAGGGGAAAGGTTCATAGAACCCACTTTCCTAGACTTAGAGGAAATCGGCCAGTTATATAGGACAATTGCGCGCAAGGAGGATTATGTAAACCCAACTACAGATGGGGTACTCAGTTGGCGTAGTATTACTTCATGCGTGACGGATTCAGACAACGAGTTAGAAAATTGGCAACAGAGACTACATGAAGTATCCACGAGAAGATGTACAAGAGTAGACTACGCAATACAGTGGATAGGCATAGAAATCGCAGAACCACCCAGTGTCCATGGACTTAATTATTTGGAAACATTATTGACACAATATGAAGATGAAGTATTAGAGAACCAGAGGCTACTAGCACTAGACTTAGCATTCAAGCCCACACCCGCCAGATGGTGGGGTGCACACAAGGAGACCATCACAAACTGGTACCAATGTAAAAGGCTACTGCGAATAAGATTCATCGCACCACAGAAAAACAACAAACAACAGAAATATGAAGGATTTGGAACACCAACGAAACACTTGAGGGAGTGAAAAACGTTGTGGAAATTGACACCACCTAAGGAATGGCCTCACCACTTTATTCATACATTGGAAGGCATACCAACAAACTAGTATACAGATCAGGAACTAGGCAAAGGAACTACAACATGGGCAACATTGCAGCAAAACTTTACCACCACTTTCTCATTCGAGCATGAGAACCCCAACATAGATGCAGCTCTAAAATGAATCAAAGGAGTCATATTCATTGAGGATCCAGAAGTAGAACTCATTACCGAAGAGATGCAGCAAAATAAACATACAATCAAGGAACTACTCTCATGTTACTAGGCATAGGAGGGCATACCGGATGAAGATAACCCACATGACATTCAGATTACAAAAGCAGAGGGTGAATGAGACGTGAAGGGACCACAAATAGAATCTGAAGTTATTTCCATGCCAATCAATGTAAAGAAAGTTAACATCGGTACAACGGAACATCCCAAAATGGCCAGCATTGGAGACTACTAGGATGACCCAATAGTAGAAAGTATTACAGAATTGTTGTGTGAATACAACGCCTTATTTCCTACAACATTTACAGAGATAAAAGGTATAGCAGGCGAACTGGGAGAAATGAAAATACCTCTCGGACCCAAAGTGAGACCGATCAGACAACGACCATATAGACTGAACCCTATATATAAATAGAAAGTTAAAGAGGAGATTGACCGAATGCTTGAAGCCGACATAATCGAACCAGCCGAGGAATCAAAGTGGATAAGCCCGATGGTCGTACAGGACAAGAAACAAGGAAGAGGGATCAAGATATGCATCGACTTGAGGAAGTTGAACGATGCATGCCTACACGACCCATTCCCTACATCGTTCACGGATGAAGTGATAGAGAATGTGGGGGGACATGAAGCGTACTCATTCACAGATGGATTCTCAGGGTACCATCAGATTAAGATAGAACAGGAGGATAGATACAAGACCACATTTGTGACAGAATGGGGATCTTACCAATATACAATCATTCCCTTTAGACTGAAGAATGCACCAGCAATCTTCTACAGAGTGGTTATCGCAGCATTTAAAGAATTCATCCACCAGTTTCTCGAAGTATATCTAGACGACTGGACAGTTTATATTCTGTTGAAAGACCATGTAGAATTCTTACGCTTGATACTAGAGCGATGCAGACAGTGTCAGATATCACTAAACATAAATAAATTCATATTTGGAACACTGTTTGGGATACTATTGGGACATATAGTATGCAAACAAGGGCTATTAGTCGATCTGGCAAAGGTCGTCGTCATCGTTAATCTACTAGCGCCGAAAACATTCTGTCAGCTACGAGAAACGTTAGGACACACATGATACTATAGGAAATTTATCAAAGGATATGTGTAGATCACAACACCAATTGAAAAACTGCTAAGGAAGGATACAAAGTACCAATGGAACGATGAGTGTCAACACGGTCTGGATACCTTGAAGGAAAATATGGTCACTACACCGATATTAGTATTTTCAGACTGGGGAAAGGCATTCCATGTGCATGTAGATGCATCAGCGATAACACTAGGAGCTATCTTAGCGCATCCAGGAGCAAGAGACTTGGATCACTCGATAGAATTTGCAAGCGGAAAATTATTCGAGTCAGAATAGAATTATAGCACAACAGAAAGAGAAGGCCTAGCTATGGTTTACACACTTCAGAAGTTCAGACACTACTTATTGGGAAAACATTTTAAGATGTTTACAGATCACTCAACCCTAAAGTACCTAGTCAAAAAGACAGTGTTGAGGGGGGAGAATCTATCGATGGTTATTGTTATTCTATGAATTTGACTTCAAAGTAATTGTTAAACCAGGGAAACTAAATGTAGGCCCTGACCACCTATCACGGGTCACAAATGGAGAAGAACCCACAAGCTTAGAAGACAACTTTCTATATGTACAACTATTCTCGGTACAAATTGTCGATGACTACTTTACAAAGATCATCCAGTATTTGAGCACAGGTACCACACTGCAAGAGTATACCACTGTGCAAAAGAAGAACCTGGTAGTTTGCGTAGCTGACTATCAACTGATCGTAGGACATCTATATAAAATGGGAGCAGACAACATTTTACGAAGGTACATGCTTGAGCACAAACGACCAAGGATTCTATCAGAATCCCATGAGGGATTGGTAGGAGGACATTATGCAGGAAAAGCTACCACGCAGAAGGTACTCCGCACAAGACTATGTTGGCCAGCGATCCATAGGGACTCGAAAGAATACTGCCAGGGATGCAATGTCTGTCAAAGGGTAGGAAAACCCAACAGAAGGGATGAGATGTCATTACGACTGCAAGTGACACTACAGGCATTTGAAAAATGGGCAATATACTTTGTGGGACCTATTAACCCACCAGCCAGAAGAACAGGGGCAAGATACATCATCACCATGACGGAATACATAACAAGATGGGCGGAAGTCGCACCAGTAAAGGACTGTAGCACAGAGACCGTTGCACACTTTTTATTCGAACAAGTAATTACTAGGTTTGGGTGCCCAAGAGTTCTGATGAGTGATCAAGGCACACATTTCATAAACAACACCATCTGCACGATGCTCGAAGAATTTGAAGTTCACCACCAGAAAAGCACATCGTATCACCCATAGTTGAATGGCATAGTAGAAGCCTTCAACAAAGTTCTAGAGAACACATTGACAAAGATTTGTAACGTCAACAGAGATGACTGGGACCTTAAAGTACCAATAGTATTATGGGCGTATAGGACAACCTATAAGAAGTTGACAGGGCACACACCATTCAAACTCGTCTACGGCCAAGAAGTGCTAGTACCATTGGAATTTTTAATACCCAGCTTACATGTAGCCCCTATCACACAAATGACAGAACGTGGCGCGATACAAGAAAGGTTACATCAGTTGTTAGCAATGGAGGAAGACCAAATCCTGGCAGGATTCCATCAACAAGTGCAGAAGGCCAAAGACAAATCATGGCACAATCGACACATTAAGAAGAATACTTTCATGGAAGGAGATCTAGTATTTATCTACGACAACAAATCATTTCAGCACCCAGGAAATCTTAGAATGCATTGGTTAGGACCATACGAGGACAAATCTATAACAAACGATGGAGCTGTATAGCTAAGAGATCTAGCAGGTGCAGACCTCCGAGGAATGATCAATGGGAGATGACTGAAGCTATACAAGGACAATCGACCACCCACCACGCAGTAAAAAAGAGAGAGAGAGAGAGAGAGAGAGAGAAAATCGAAAAGCCGTGAAAAAGCCACAGGACGCTCGAAACACGAATGTAGTAAAGGCAAGGGTAATGGTCGCACGCCTAAGACAAACGAGTGGGAAACATAAATTCGGCAAAAGCAGGACGATAGGACAGCACAACACAAAATTAAGGCACGGTAAGGACTGATGCAATGTCACATTAAACATGCCAACTGGAAACGGCCAGAGAAGTGTAATGGAAAGTACAAAACTGTCACACATGCATTGAATCCACAGTTATGGTGCAACAATCACATCATGGAGGAAGCGTCTTCGATAAGCTTCAGGACAAGCCCCTACAACATGCGAGCACAGAAGAAACTTGTCTATTCACGAAAGAAGAACACAGAGAGAGCCACAGTAGCTTGAATGAACAGAGTAAGATCACAGGCCTCTACAGATAGCAGACGCCCGACACTCACCACTATGGCACCACCGAAGTCCGCTAAACCAGGATCGACTGCCAAGCCGACCAGAGTTCAAACTAGGTCACAAGGACTACTTGAAGAAAACGAGCAGCAGGAACCAGATATCGTCGATATCGATGAGATCCCATCCCCAGAGATACCACCGGTGATCCCTACACCGATACTGGAAGAGATTCAGTGGCCACAACCAGAGGACCTGAAAGAGGATACACAAGCAGAATCGTGGGAACCTATGAATGAAGAAGCGGAACCTCAATAGGAAGTGCTACCAGAAAGCACCAAACCAGCCATGGAAGGAAATGACACAACACAAAATCGAGGATCAGAAGGAAAATCTGACTAGCCACAGGTACCCAGCCTTGATAAACAGACATAAGAGACTGCGGGAACTACCTCGGCTTGGCCAGAATGGCTTATAGGGAAGAAAACGGGGATTGTTGGAACTTCGTACCAAGCACCACAGTAGGACGATAGAATTTTGATACCGAGATCACCTCCTAAGAAACCGGCAGAAGAAATTGTGCTACAACGCATACAGGGGGGCGTATTGGTAGAACCACAGTTACTGGGTCACGTTGGGAAGCACAAGTATTCTAACCATGATGTCTCAGATGACACTAAGTACCCAGAACTTTCACCTAGAGTATTTATGCAAAACATAGTGGTTAGCCAACTTGGAGAAACAATCAGTCAATCACATCAGTGGGCAGTTGGACTGGACCGAACTGGCATTTTAGGACTGTTACAACTCCCACACTTTAGCAGAGGCCAGTACGTAACTGCATGCATCGCGCAGCTGTTAGTTGTTATGCATGGAGGGGATATATGGTTGGACAGAACCGTCCCTATAACAGTGGACCTTATCACCCAGATAACAGGACTACCCAATCGGGGTATGGATCCCGCACTGATTTTGGACGATAAATCCAAGGAAAAAGCGTTAACAGAGGAAATGAAGAATAAATAAGGCACAATGAGGGGAACAAGAGACATTATAATCAAATGGATCAACAACCCCGCAACACAATTGGGCGCAAAGATCTTAGCTTGTAAGTTTCTAAGGAAATGCCGCAAAGATGAAGTACCAGCAGGAGTCATCGCAGTTGCATCTCAGTGCACAGAAGGCACCTTCGTGAGATGGGTGCCTTATCTGTTATACTTATTCCAAATGGACTGTAGGGACGCACAGGAACTTGGCACAAAATTTCATTACTCGTGGTTGATAACCCTTATAGCCTTCATGGGATGGTGGGAACCAGAATATGTAGTTTTTTATACAAGACCACAATCCGAGGGAGCGATATATCGAGTGTTGAGATCAGGGCCACAGACCAGACAGAAGAGGGAAAATGAAATCATCTTTGAAGAATACCTATGGGATATGTAGGAAGCCATTAAACGGTCATGGGGAATAACACCAGAAGTTGTCACGTGATATGGGAACATTGCTAACTTTTGGGCAACAAGGCAAGCCATGTGGATACAACCAAGGCAGGATCTCGATAATCAGTGGCTACCGATGCGCTACTGCATCACAGAAGGGGATATAGACATGGCCATCAGCGGATGGCCTACTGAATGGAAGATCCCATCCATTCCCTAGGAAGTACCGGAAGGAACCGCAGAAGGAGAGGCAACGCAGACAGAAACGCAGCCTCCGCAAAACCAGTGCCCAAGAAACCAAGGACGGGCCAAAACAAATGAACTCCAACAAGCGAAGGGCCGGAGCAAACAGGAACCCAGAAGGGGAAAAAAGAGACCAACGAACAGCCAAAGAAAACCAAGGGAATGCAGGAGACCGCCCCAAACCCCATCACACAGGAGCCCGAGGGAAATATGAGACCGAATGAACAGGCCGCAGGTGTGCGCAAGAAATCAAAGGCACAATGATTGTCACTATACCTGACGATCACGGAGGATGAAGAATAAATGATCGCCAAAATGGTCCAAGATTATCTGGCAGAAGACTTCAACCATGCAACACATCACAGGGATGAGCTACAGAAAGAGCTGGCAAAAATAAGGTAGCTCCTCAAGACACTTGGAGAAGCCCAGAGTGCAAGTAGTAGCAGAGGCATAGAGCAGTCCACAACACAAACCAATGAAAGAATGGAGATCAAAGAATGAGACCCAGCTCTTCCAATGCCACACGCATCCACAACGGTCCACATAAAACCGGACATGCTATGAATGGATGAAATAGTGGGACAGACACCACTGAAGGATTTGGACCACATTCAATTGGTCTTGACACGGATGTCGTCAAGGGAACTGTACAAATTACAGGTTAGCGTCGACCACGAGATGTAGTCTCAGGCACATAAGAACTTAGTCGAGCTACAGAAAACAACAAAGCAGCGGGAAGCTCTGGAAAAAGAGTACGGGTAGGCCAAATCAGAAACTTAGAAGGAGATTGAACACAGGAACGAGTTGGAACATAGCGTGGGAGAAATTTTTGGGACACTTCCAAACACCGCAGAGGGAAACGAACTCCCAACCATAGAAAAGATAGACCAGATTTCCCAATACCAAAAGGAGATCAGAGATCTCCGAGAATAGCTAACACCAACGACTCCACCAGCAGTAAAGAAGCAAAGGAGGCAGGCAGCAACAACACAAATACAAGAGATGGAGAAACAGGTTAGCATAGTAGCTGACTTGCTCGACAAAGCGGTGCAACTTTGGACAAGACTGGAGGAGGATCCACAGGTTCAATGCTGGGACCAGGAAGAGGAAATGATCAATGTAGCGATACAAGAACTCAAGCAAAAGCAAAATATCATACCGATCCTAAAACGCATAAAGGGGATGCAAGAGTTGAAGAATATGCATGCATAACTCATCACTGTGCAGACACAGAAATAGAACCAGCAGGCTCAAATAGAACTGTTACAGGAACGGGTAGCAGAAGTACTCGCACAAGTAGAAGCGGATAGAGCACAGATGGCACAGACCCAAGTAGAATGCGCGAGACTACTGAGCGACTAAGTGGTCATTCAGGTTGTCAAAACCATTAAGGAGAAGACCACACAGACACTGACAACAGCAGTAGAGCTAAGGGAAAAGTTCTAGATGATCACTGAAGAGATCGACGCAGCTTAGAAAGATTAGGTAACTCGGGATGAGCCACATGTCAGTGTTGGGGGCATGTTGGCAGCAGGCCGAAATGGGAAATAAGGCATGCACAAAGAATAATGGAAGCATGCCGAAATGGGAAAGAAAGAGTCCATGAAGAAGAATGACAGATGGAAGAGAAATCCTGGGAAGGAAAGCATGCAGGAGGAAAGCGACAACTAGCAACAAGCACAACATGCGTACATGCAAGAAGGAGGCGATAGCTGGAAGGAAGCAGCAAATGCATACGGAGAAGGAAGACCTAACAAAAAAAGAGTTAGGGTTTTTGGTAAGAGTTTTTATGGAAATGGCTGAAGATCCTGATAGATATAAATATAGGCAAGTAGGTATCAAAGTTGGTTTAAGATTTTGAGAGTTCAGAGATTCAGAAGTTCGGAGATTTTGCAAAGGTTGAGCTTCTAGTTTAGGTAATACTTTGATAAGAGAGTACTTGTAATGAGAGAGCTAAGTGGAAGGTAGATCTTTAGGATCATATCCCAGGCTAAGGAGCCTGGTGCGATCTAGTTCGCCTCATAGAGATATTTCCGATGTGAGAAGAATTGTAAGCACGAGGCGTGAGAACTGCAGAACTATCATAATAAGAGAGCCAAGAGCCAAATCTTTGTGGATGTATCCCCAAGAGGGGGTGAACCATGGTAATACCTGTGTGATGTGATGAATGCATGTGTATCTTTGTTTACTTTTGTTAGTTAAATGCTAAATGCAATGAATGAATGAGTTATTATTTTGTCTAGTTCAATTATGTTACATTGATTGAATTATGAAGTTCAAATAATAGTAATTGGTAATACAGTTAATAAATATTGGCTCAGAACGTAGACCCTCTATCTCCTACTCAATCCTAGGTTGTAAACACCTGAGTCTTACAGCCACCCATAAAAGTTATCTTGGGTGAGACTGCATAGTACATTATGTGTGTTGTGTTGCCTTCTGGTTCACCAGAGGGGCCGATAGTTTTAGGCTTTGTTGGTACCCTGAAAGATACGAACCCCGAGTCAGTAGCACAGAGTTGTCCAGTAGTTTAAATAACCAACAAGGTTGATCAAAAGGGAACAATTTCAATTAATGGAGACGATCGACCAACCGAAACAAATATCAACAAACTAATCAACTCAGAGTTTGACAGTCTAATCAAAACAGGAACAGAGTTCAACTATCCAGTCGAAGGACTAAAAAATGGAACATGAGAACCAAAGTCGAAAACAACATCAAAGTGATCATCCTACAGCAATCTAGAGGAGGCATTCAACAACTTGATTTTAGAAGACTTATCATTAAACCATACATTTCGTCTAATAATGATTTTCCATTTAACGAGGTCAAATAGTTGATAGGTTATAGTCTATTGAGAGTATCCCATCATGATGTAAGCATGAATCTTTTCATCCAACTTCTTTATGCAATCATAGGAAATATGAGCCCAGGAAATACATCCAAACACATAGCGGCGACTGAATGAACGATTATTTCCACACCATCATTCGAATTGATTATCGAAGGAACAAATCAAGTCGAGATGTGATTGAGAAAATAATTTACACAATATACAAATTCAACCCAAAAGTGAGGAGGAATATATTTGGCCTACAAAAGACATCTATCCATTTTGACTAATGTTTGCTTCTTGTTTTTTGTGGTGCCTTTTTGCATAGGTGTGTGAGGAATTGACCATTGCCAGTCAATACCAGATCGAACCAGGTATTCCTCAAAAGGTCAATTGACATACTCACCACCATTTTTTGATCTCAAGAACTTGATGGGTCGGCCACATTTCTTATCAGTAAAGGCTTTGAAATTTTTGAAGTTTTCAGAGACAAGATTCTTATTCTTCAGAAAATAAAACCAAGTGAAACGAGAGAGATCATAAATGAAATTCAAGATATACCTTCCACATGCTAGGGAAGGTACATTGATGTAGTAGACATCACTATGAACCAACTCCAAGAGGTTTTGTGCTCGTCGGACTTTTCCAGAGTCAAAAGGTGCTAAATGATGCTTTCCAAGCACAAATAATTTGCAGACTCCTTCAGGGGGGGAAACTTTAGGTAGAGAAAAAACTGTTTTTTGAGTTTTCATCGAGTGCAAACTTAAAAAATTTAGGTTTCTGATTCATTCATTCCAAGTTCGACTTCTCTCATCAATGTGAGCAACAAGAGAAGATGGTTCATTGTCGGGTCGATTCATGTCACGAAATTTATACATACTATCCTTCGGGTCGAGAAACCCTTCGACAACAATTGACTGACCTTTCTTCAAATATCAAAAAAAGAACTGATATGGCCAAAAATCCACAATATTACCTATCTATTTTAATTGAGCAAGAGACAACACATTGGCACTGATATTTGGCACATGATAAACATCGACAATTCTCCCATGTCGACAAGAAACATCACCCTGACCAGCAATATTGAGTGCAAAATCATCGACAACATAAATATTCCTCTCCTCATATTCATTCAAGAACATGAAAAATGAATCATCCTTAGCCATATGATGAGTGCACCTAGAGTCGACTACCCATTCCTTCTTTTCATAATGAGACAACAAGGCTTGAGAATTTATGACTTGGAAGTCGAAATTATCAGCGAACAGATGAATAACGGACATGTCTCCTTCAATGCATTTAACCTTCTCCTCTAAATTATCTATTTTCTTGTAACAAACCTTCTACACATGTTTATTCTTTCCACAATACTGGCATGTCTTCTTCTTTCCAATTTGATGGGGTGCATATGTTTTCCCCTTAGGTTTTTGGTTTAGGCATCCAGGTCTCTATGTAGAGGTATCAAACCGTCTTCTTTCCTTGTAATTAGACTTTCCCTTTCCCTTGAGCAAGTGAGATTGATGTTTACCACCAATCTTTCCTTCTTCAATAAATCTTTTCTAATCAATAATCAAAATACTACAGAAAGATTCAAAGGTGTAATCCTTACCATCTTCCTTGTATGCCTGCTAGTTGGTGCAGAAATTTGAAATGAACACATCAAATGATGTTCTCAAATTCATCAGGACCAACTTGATCAGTTTCATGTCTTTATTATGATAATTCTTTCCACATTCACCCAATTTCAATTGGAGTTCCTTCACACATGCCAAATACTCCTCTATTTTGTCAAAAGAATGAGGATCGAGAGGGATCATCGATTTCTCCAATTGCATGATGTGGCTTTCATCGACTCTATCAAACAACAACTTCATCTTCTTCTAGAAATGATGAGAGTAGTCAATTCCACTGATGTGAAAATAAATCTTCCATGAGATATAGGTCGTGATGTCCCCCACAACCTCATATTTATTTCCATCAACAATGAACTTTGTCTGATTATCTATTGAATACAGAATTACAGTCTTTGTATACTTCCACGGTCCTTTACTCTTCAGTAGGGTTTCCATTTCTAGTGCCCATATTGCGTAATTTGATCCATTTAGAATTACAGGATCAATCTTCGAAGCCATCTTTGATATCTAGACAGAACATTTATGTTTCCACAAGTTACAATCTGTAAATCATCGGCCTAGATTCAATCACAAAACAGATTAGACTTAGCAAGATTTGTGAATAACATGTGAGGT
>JASDQU010681398.1:10185-23259 GCA_032191745.1 Picea mariana
TTACCTCCGTAATTTACAAGAAAAATCGTCCAGCATTGATCTGGTTAATTATTCTATTTTTGTCATTGTTTTCTCTAAAACCTTTGAAGGATATATCACCTGCGTTTGAGAAAAACCTCCGAGCTTGTGCCTCTCTGCATTTTGGTTTGTATTAGAAATACTCAGCAATGTTACCTCAGCAATGCTACCTCTCTGTGTTAGCACACGAAACCCACACGAAGTTCGCCCAACTTGATTATTTCTCTGCGTTTGTTTGTATTAGTATTTCTCAACAATTTTTGTGATGTTAGGAAACCCACAAGTGATAGCATTACTCCGACTTTCATTAAAATCGCCCAGCAAATTCGTATCGACCCTCAGCGATTTTATTACTGGGATCCTTGCATTTCTCTGGTTTATAATTTTACCATTTTACCTCTGCCCTTCTTTTAAAATCACCCAGCACTATGTATAATTTATAACTGAAACTCCGTCTCGCCCCTCTCCTTAGGGTCTTCGCAACTTAGGAAGCCGAACCAAGTCCGATGGGCAACAATTTAGAATGTGAAAATGGACAAGTACGAGAGAGAGAATGGGGATAGGAGGAGTGGAGAGAAGAGAGAAGCGCCGTTAGATCTAACTAGTTCATTGCAATTTTACCCTTGGTCCATATCTGCTTCCAGCAAACATCGTTGAGTTTTTCTCAGCCATCTCCTATTCGCCCCTCCTTGGCGAATCTTCATGGAGGACTTCACTGCATTTCTGTTAATTCGTTCGCCCAGTGATTTCTCTTGGATTTGCTTATCCCTTCTCGATCTTTCCTCGTGAATCTATCTGGAGGAAACCACTACGTTTTCCTTAAAACCGCTCTGCGTTTTGCGTTTTGCCTGCGATTTCAATGGACTTCCACTCTTAATCGACGGTCAGTGATTTCCTTGCACATGGTTTCACTTAACCAACTGAAAGCTTTTAACCTAGATTTTAAATTTCCTTAAAGGCTGAATCCCCCTCTGTGGCGCAAAAACTTGAGTCGTCGAGTTGTGCTTGTAATGACCCATGGGCTCCCTCGGTTGCATGGTATGGATAACAGGGTTCACAAGCGATTGCCCCTTTGTGTTAATAATAATAATAATAACCATTTTGGCACCAGAGCGTATTGTTGAGTTAGGGATTTGGAATGAATACTCAGCTCTTGAATTCGACACTTGGCATATACTGTGGCCTTGGGTTGGTGGGTCCAGTATGAATGATAAAACCCATTGTTTTTCATATCATTTCCGATTTTTACTTAGTCAACAACCATCCCTTAATCAGAGATAAGGGCGAATTCTTGGCTCTATCTTTATAAGCATCCTTGGAAGAGGGTTTTTCATCCATAGGCATCCTCGCTTAAACCATCTTGAAATTCCTAAAGCACCGCTTAGGGAAAGCGTTTAGATAGTGTATAGGCCCACCAACACCCCAACGCTAGAAGGCTAGTCAAATACAATAAAGTGACTAAGGAGAAAACACCTTTTGTATTCCTTGGTTAAACCTAATTTAGGGTGTTCCTAAAAGTACCTATCAACTTAAATGATTGAGAAGGATGTCTTAGTATCTTGTGAAGGATTTGTTTAAAGCATTTTAGGGTTTCTTCCTAATTATGATGTTTATTTAGTAAATAGAGTAGAATTTCCATTTAAGTTTCTTTTAAGCGTGATTCGATTTTAATTGTTTTAATGGTTGTTTTAACATTGATTTTATTGGATTTCATAAAGCGCCTTGCACATTCAATGTTCTTAAGGAATTGCATAAGTTGTGCAACGCCGAATAAGATAGAAAAATGATTATATTGTATCCCTTTGGCTTCACTGCACAAGAGTCCCTATTTAGGATAGTTCATCTTATCTTGTTGAAAATAAATGGTGCTTCTTGCGAAGGAAACTTGACTCCCTTATGGGTATTGTTACATAACCTAAATTAATAAGAGAATTTGTGTGATTCGAGAATTTAGTAGTATTTTAGGTGCTTTAGATTATCCCTTGCGCTCTTAAACTTTATCGGTAAAGGACAAGTTTAGAGCTTCTTGGTAAATTAGTTTGAGTTGTGTGAGCATTATTCTTTTTACTAGACGATTAAATTGTTGTTGTGTAAATGATTAAGTACACAGACTTCCTGGTGCCACAAATTAATGTTGATGTGAATTATTTAGTATTTAGATTTAACTGCGCCTTTTAGATAGAATTGATGACTACCTTTGCGACTTGAAAAGAAAAGTTGATGATTATTCATGCGTTGATAATTATGTGGATAAATGGTTGATTCAATAATCAATTTACTTTTGCGCCTATATCTATGTTAAATTGTGATTGCTTTAGAATTCGTTTACTCCTTTTGCCTTGGAATAATGTTAATGAGTAAATGATGGAACGATTGATTTCCTTGCGCCAAGTATCAAATGTGGTTGTATGATCGATTATGTATTTTCTTAGTTTTGCATCTTGATGTTAATGTTGATGGATGTTGAGTTATGCAATTAGAATTACTTGCGCGCCATGAAAATAATTTGATGATTTCTCTTGAGCCTTGATTAATTGATGTTAAATATTGATTGATTTATCTAGTTGATTGTTGACTTGATTGGATTAGCGGGAATTAGACACCTTCTTGTTCCTCATAACATTTGTGAGCCCTGAGACCTTAAATGGTCAAAATCAATTGGATCCTGAGCTTGAGCGTTGCTTAGGTGTCCTAGAGGTCCTAACCTTGCAGGGTAGGTTGGGTGGGTAGTTCTTTATTATTCAGCAATATGTTGATCATTAATTACATTCCTTCAGTTGATCTTGTTGTGATGAGTTGAGTCACTATCATGTATGATTTTGTGTTGATCAGGTGTCGCTTTTGTTTATGTTAATGTAATGCTTTTGTTCCGCTATCTAATGCGATGATGTGTTACTTTATGTGTCATTACTAATTACGATAGATGCATTGGTTGCGTCGTTATGGATTGCGACGATGAGTCGCTTGCAATTATTGTAAATATGATGTCATTGATTAGGGTTTGTTATGATTTATGTGTTGATGTTAATTTTCTAATGCTTTAAAACAAAACAAAAAATACCTTTCATGCTTCGCTTTCCTAGTCGTAACGGAGGGATCGTTACAACTGGTAGTTCCTCTTCATCAAACGATTGTATATATTCACAACATCTTTTCTGCACAAGAAAAAATCCCTATCTTGATCTACCATATCCATGTCAAAATATTTCTTTATGTGCATTTTACACACTGTGTCAATAGGAACTTAAAAAAAAAACAACTTTCCACGTATGAAACCATGTCCCTTGAAAGCCTTGGCTGATGCTTGGACCTAGACTCAAATGAAGTGTCATGTTCTCCATGACAGGGCCATCCATTCTCATCTTCATGCTCATACATGTTATATGTCAAAATTGCTATATTAGGGCTTTGAACCATTACCTTTACAATAAAATGGCACTGGCAATCCCTATTTTGCACAAATGATTGTGTTGTATCTTTCCCTCTATTGTCCCGTGGGTCGTACGAGCAAGCATAACTGCGTAAGAAATTTTGAAATGTTAATACATGTGAGAAATAATAAAGTGTTATTGTTTTTTTAAACAATAACGGGTATAGATTTGCATTATAGGCCAACAAAGCAGTTGTCGGGTACTTTCACATAGTGAGTCTTCATCTCTTCCATCCTTTTATTTTTAATCAATTGATATAAAAACAATTGAACAAAAACCCTTTTTAAAGGTAATCCGGGGTCTTATCTAGGAAGAGCTAGTCTACCTGTCGTTGCATTCAACATGTTTACAAACATAGAGAAGAAGAGATGTAGATCGTGCTTGAGGTTAATCCTCATCGTTCCTTGGGGTTGGCAGCATCTTTTCCAGTCATTTTACATTGATTTCCAGGGTGCAAATACGGTTTTCGAAGTCACCATTTGTGTTGGCTTGATCTTTGAAATTCGCCTCCATCTCCTGTGTGTACTCCTCCCCAGCGTCTTTGGCTCCATCAAAGTCCTCCCTCAGCTTGGTGAGGTCTTCGTTGATATGTTCCTAGTTCAACTCACCCTTTTTTTCCACGTAAAGCATGTAACAGTGCTGCTCTTGGACTTGCTTCTTGAGATTGTCGAGATCCTTCTTCATTTCCAGAAGCCTAGCCTCTAGGGATAAGCCCAGATTAGAGCTTGACACCATGGATATCTTTTGAGATGAGATGCAACAACATGATTGCTTCAAAGGGCTCTGCTCCTTGCTCTAAACAATAGTGAGATTTCCTTGTCTGTTGATATCAAGTATATGGATTTGTGCATTGCCAGGATCACGGGTTTCTTTCTTTTGCTGTGGTAAATTCCTTTGGGTCATGATTCCTTCTATGGTCGATTCGTGACCAATCAGTCTCCAATGACTAGTCTTGATAGCAATCAGAAATAGTCATCTAGGATCGCCAATGAATCTTGTTCTTAGCAATGTCCAAGGAACCGACCAGTCAAAGGGCCTTTTAGGGGACACTGCACCATACTGTTGTCCCATCTATAGCTAGATAACCTCTGCTCATAAGCATACCACTATTGGCTTGATGGTCTGCCAAGTCGTTTAGACTTCTGAGGATGTGATAAATTTTGAAGTTTTGGAATTTTACTATTATAGCTCGAATCTTTTTGACTAGAAAGGCTAGATGAAATTGGATAGGGGGTTTTCTGGTTGCCACTGATTGCACGATGATCCTTGAATCCCCAAACACCGTTAACGATCGTATGTTTTGGCTTAAAGTTAGTCTTATGCCTTGCCACACTGCTAGGGATTCTTCCTTATTGTTGGGCTTTTGACCCAATCCCCAAGCGAAGCTTAGAGTTCTATTTCCGTTTGGATTCAGTAGAATCCCTCCTGCTCCTGCGATGCTTGGGTTTCCCTTTGAAGCACCATCGAAAAAAAGACAATGATCCTCCAGATTCAACCTCCACTTGATGAAGTATTTCTCTGCTAGCCTTATTTCCAAGGGGGCAAGTGTGGATGAGATTAAATTAGGTCTGAGAAGCAAGATGTGATCCAAGTCCTTCAACCAGCCTTCTTCCTCCTGTTTAAGAGGATTGGCATTTCTCAGACTGAGTTTTACTTGCAATGCTTCACCAAGGAGGGTTCTAACTTTGGATGCCACCCTTACTGCACTTTGAGCTTCTTCTCTGAAGAGTCGGTTATTTCTTTCAAGCTGGATCTTCCAACAAATGAACTTAGGAAACCAGAGCTAGGTGGTTTTCAACAACTCCTTTTTTCTTAAGTTGAACGGGGATCTCACTGCCCAGCTTGTGAGCAAGTCTTGAACGCTATCTAGGAGATCAAACCTGTCTGGTCCCAGCTTTAGGGAATTTGTCTAGATGTCTTTGGCAAATAGGCATTGCAAGAACAAAGGATCTGCAGTTTCCTCATGTTCCTGGCAGAGAGTGCATCTGGAAGGGCTCTCCCAGCCCCGTCTTTTTAAGTTATCATTGGTAAGGATGTTGTTGTGGGCGAGTGTCCAAACAAAGAAGTCTATATTTGGCAAGGAGACGTAGTTCCAAATGAACTTCCATTTGGTGGGATTAGGAGGGACATGGGGGATTGATTGGAAGTAATTGTAACCTTCAACTGTAGTGTATTTTCCTGAGTTAGGTCCCCATCCTCTTTTATCTCTAGATTTTGCGTTTGAGGAAGTTTTCCCATGGATATGCTCCAACAATTTCATGGCTTCAGTTACAAGCTCTTCCAGATAGCCTCCTAGATCCCAGGACTCCTAAGATTTGTTTTCATCATAGCCCTAGATGGAGATGTCCTCTAAGGTGAATAGACGCTTATTTTGAAGCCAATTTTTTATGTTTTCTAGCTCTTCTATTTGCCTCAGCGAGGGATCTCCGAGGATTGGGTCTTCCCAACTTCTAATGTTCTTACCTCTCCTTGATATCCAGTAGAGCTTGGTCTTGAAGAGATCCATGACTCTTAGACAGAGAAGAAAAGTTGATGTTTCACTTTGATTTTTAGGTTGTTGATCAAGGCATCTGAGATGACTTCCTTGAAAATACTTCTTCCGGAGAGCACTCTTGCTCTAGGAGATTTTCCCAGACACAAGGAACCAAAGAATATTGGCTCCCATAGCCATATTCAGGGTTGCAATATCCTTGATTTGCAGTCCCCTCTTGTACATCAGTTTTTTGACTTTGTCCCAGCTGACAAGGTGGAGCTTCCTCTCATTGTGCTTGCTTCCTTCCCAAAGGAATCTATGCAACATCACATACATTTTCCCTATGATAGATTTGGGAGCTAACATAATTGAGTTTTGGTAAATGGGTAGGCTTACCAGAGTTGATTTTAGCAATACTACTTTGCCGGCAGGGTTCAACCACTTAGCACCCCAGGGTTGGATTCTACTCTTCAGCATGTCCATCAATGGTAACCAGTGAGAAGTGGTAGGATTTTTTTTGAAAATGGGGATTCCTAAATATTTGAAGGAGTCCCAAGATACTGAGCCTTCCATGTCCAAGGTTCTGGCGATTGTTATCATTTCCCAGGCAGAGCAGTTCCATCTGAAGATTATTCTTTTCTGATAGTTTATCTGACTGCCTGAAACTTCTTTGTAGGTGTCCATATCCTTCTTAAAGTTCCTGGCTGTAATTTTTCTAGCTCCTCCAAGAAGTAGTGTATCGTCTGCAAATTGGGCATGGTTGAGATCTTCCACATTATGAGCTATTCTAAGTCCAGAGAGGGTCCTCAATTGTTGGCTCTGTATTAATTGGAAGCTGAGAACGGAGGCCTGGATGGCGTAGAGTAGGGGAGATAGGGGGCAGCCCTGTCTTAATCCTCTTGACGCTTGGAAGAAATAAGAAGACCGACCATTAACTAGCGGAGCTATCCATGGGGAGGCAATACAAGTTTTTACCCAGTTTATGATTGAAGTTGAAAACCCGAGTTTCCCCATAACAAAGTAGAGGAAATCGTGCCTGAATTGGTCGAATACATTTGCAAGATCCATCTTGATCACCATGCCTTTCTCTTTTCTTTGGATGCTAGAATGAATGGCTTCCTCCACTAAAATGATATTGTCTAGGATTTGACGTCCCTTAATGAAACCACCCTGGTTTTTTGGGATTATATTAGGCATGATTTTCTTCAGGCGCATGGCTATTACCTTAGTTATTAGCTTGTAATTGGTGTTGCAGATTGATATTGGTCTGAATCTGCTGAAATTTTGGGCTCCTTTTTCCTTTGGGATTAGTGTTAAGAATGTTGAATTAGTGCCCCCTCCCAATTTGACACTTTGTTGGGATTTCCTTATCATTTTAATCAAGTCTTCCTTTATGGTTTCCCAAACGACTTGGTAGAATCTAGCAGAGAAGCCATCCGAGCCGGGGGCCTTATCTTTTCCCATGCGATCCAGGGCTTTCTTAACTTCTTCTATACTGATTGGAGTTGTGAGCAGCCTATTTTCATTTTCCTGTACTAGCTGCGGAATGATGTCTAACGGATAGCTGCCTTTGTCTATAGGATATTCATTCGACGTTGTATACAAATCTTTGAAATTTTTGTAGGCTATTTTTTTTATTCCATCGAAGTCTTTGATTTTTTGATCCTGGAACTGAATTTCACTTATATTTTTGTACTGCTTTCGAGCCTCGGCCTGTTTGTGGAAATAACTAGTATTCTTGTCTCCTTCATGCAGCTATAGACTCCTTGATTTCTGCCTCCAATACTCCTCCTCAACTCTACAAGATTTGTGGAGATCTTTTTGAAGATTGGTTTCTTTATTTAGCAGATCATGGGTGATTTCAGCATCCTCCATTACCGATTGATGTAGCTCCAGGTCTTCTTGCACATATTTCCTTTTGTAAGTAGGGGAATTAAATGACTTGGCCCACTCTTTCAGGTCTTTTTTGAGCCCCCTCAGCTTTTCTTCCCAAACAAAAAAGGCCAAGCCTTGGATTTTCCTATTCCAAGCTGCCGATACTACCTCCTGGAATCCCTCTGGGTGGATCCAGAGGGGACTGGATCTGAAGGGTAAAGGTCCAAGGTTCTTCCCCAGTGAGAGCTCCAGTAGGATAGGTTTATGATCCGAAACAAAGTTTGGGAGAATTTTGGAGGAGGCCAAAAAATCGAAAGTCAAGAAGGAAGATTGGATAAGAAACCTATCAAGACGCACTACTATGTGCCCTGGGCCTAGCCGCTTATTGGACTAGGTGAACTTTCCTCGCAAGGGCTTGATGTATTTTAGATACCAATCTAGAATGATGTCTTCTACCCATTCTCTTGTTGGGTCTCTAAAAATGGAACCCCCTTTCTTTTCAGATACATCGAGGGTCAAATTTAGGTCTCCTACAAGGATTATATTTTCTAGATTGTGCATACTAAGGAAGGTCTTTAGAGAGTCCCAACAGCTTTTTTTTTTCCGAAAATAAAACTGGGACATATACAGTAAACAAAATTACTTGGTGGCCTGACTCTAGATGAAGGAGCTTGGTAAAGAGCCAGTGCATGTTTCTTTCTTCAAAGATCAGCTCAAAGTTTGATCTATCCCAACATGTTGCAATGCCTCCCGACGCACCTCTCGAGCTAACGACTTTCGATGGACCTTTTTTCCAAAATATTTTGCTTGCTTGGAGGGGAGAATATTCCTCCAACTTTGTCTCCTGGATGAGGAGGATCTCCAACATATACAATCTCAAAATGTCTTTTATTTCTTCTTCTTTCAAGCTGCTACCGATACCTCTGCAATTCCAGGAGATGTGCCTCATTATTTACCCTGGGAAGATGCAGCTCCTTTTTGAGCCGGGCCATTCTTTTTTGTGGATTTGGTATTCATCATTTCTTTAAGGGTCTTCTGTGAGCCTTGAAGCACATCTAGGTAGGTTGCTTCCTCTCTCTCTTTTCTCTTTGACTTCCATCCCTTTGAGGTCTTTAGCGGCGTAGCTTGGGAGCTACTTGATTTCATTCCTCCATACTCAGTATCTCCTTCTGAATTGGATCCAAGGCTAATATGATCTTCAGGCTCTTTTTCTTTGGGGGTCTCCTCTGTAGGTAGTGGATCCAACGGAGTTTCGGGACCATTCTCTTGTATGTTCATGACCTCCTAGACTTCTGTGACATCTAAGGTTTTTCCCGCGACCATTTCCTTTTGGGTTTCTATTTTTTTGGAGGTGGACTGGGGTTTCTTCGGCGGTGTTGTACTCTTTTTTCCAGAGGTCTTCAGGTCTGATTTACCCTTTTTAACCTTCTGCCATCCTTCTCCTCCTTCTTTGTCCTATGGTTGGGCTTTGGGGCAGTTCCTTTGGAAATGGCCATGCTCGTGGCAATTTCTGCATTTGAATGGGAGCTGCTCATAATCCAGCTTTTGATAGTCATGCCAAGCACTAACTGTGAGATTTACTGCTTCAGGGAGACCTACTTCTAGATCAACCTCGACATAGATTCAGGCATAGGTGTACTGGGATTTATTATCCTCTTTGTCAATGAATCTACCAAGACCGTTGCCAATTTTTTGAAGAGAATGGAAGTTCCAACAATGAATCGGTAAGTTGGGGAGCCGTACCCATACTAGGACCTCTTTTGGTACATTGACTATGGGATCAAAGTCCGGCGTCCGTATGTTGATATACAAACCCTAGGTACCCATGAAGTGCGGGCCACTTTGGAAGATCAGATCTCAGTCTTCCTTCGTTATGAATTCAAAGATAAAGAAACCCCTTCCTACAACGTAGCAAGTCACACTATTTTTGAGTTGGGGCCTCCAATTTCACTGGATCCAGTCGTCTATTGTTCTTACTGAAGGCCAAAGGCCCATAAATTGGCCGACCAGACCTCTATCCGCTAATGCCGAAGCAATTTTGATGGGCTGTTCTTCAGGTAGAGAAATTTCAGGTATATATTCCATCTTTTTAATGAATTTTGGCACTGTAGAAGCCACCAGATTTCTCCCCTTTGGATCGAGCAGCCTTCAAAAGGCTTCCTCTATAGAAATCAGTGGGGTGGGAGGTGGCTCCCCCCCCTGGATCGCTCATGGCGGCTTGTTGGTCGTGAACCCTCTCTCCTTGCATTGAGAACCCTAGCCGCTCTCCTCACCTCTCTAATGGAAAAATGATTGTTATTGTTACCAACAACTAATCAAGAAACTTTTAAAATACTTACAACTCATATATCAAGGCAACACTAGCCCTTTAGCTTGGGGGTTTGTTTTGTCGACGAATGAAAGTGCATGGAGCTATTGGATTATTTTCTTCTCCTCTAATAAAGTTAGGAACTCTAAGTAAATGGATTCTTGAAACTCGATCAATGCTCAATTTGTTTCCATATACTTCAGACCAAACCAAATATTCATCAGAAAATATGATTTTGTCTTTTGGGTATTGCACCAGGAGGTCCAAGATAGTCTTCCATTTATTTACCATTTTGTATCAATGTCTACAAACAATGTGCAAACATATTATGAAAAATGTAACACCATTTAGAATATTTTCATTGTAAGCCTTCTCTTACAGTTAGAAATGATAATATTCTAAAGAGCTCAATTTATTACCATAAACACACACTCTACTATATCAAATTATATTTTTCAATTTCAATTTCCAAATCATAGGAAAAGCTTACATGCTATACAAATGGTTTGTAGAATGAAATATTGTAGGCTGGGAAAAGTAAAAGGCCAACTAGATCTGTATATCTACAAAGGGAATCCCTCTTTCGGGTATCGGGAACAGAGAACACAAATGGCTCTTATTCCTCTTTTGAATTTATGTCTGTTAAGCCAAGGAATATGTTTCAATCCTCTTTCTATGAGACGGGTTGCCATCGGAAAAGAGTTGGGCATGAAAAATATCTATTTTCTTCTCATTTCAATACCGATACCCAAAAGCTACAATTTGTTTTAGTAATGCTTATTATCATAGTTTATAATCGCTTGTCACTAGATTTTGGCTAGTTACTACAATAATTAAAAAAGGTTCTCTCTACTAACTGGGTGGGGTGGGATAACCATTAACTCTAACTGTGTATTGAATACAGAATATGTGTTGTAAGACTAACACAAACCCATCCAAACCTTGGTAGAATATATCAATTGTTGTAAGACTAAGTACTTGAGAATGTTAAGAAGATCATAGCTTATGCAGAATGGATTGTTGGATATTATGGGATCTATATATTGTTGGATATTATGGGATCTACTTTGAAAAGTGAAATAATGTTCTACTAGCAATGCATATAACCATTGCTACTCTAATTTCATTTTTTAATTTAGCTTCCAAAAGGATAGTTGTTGGTTGCAATCCTTGCTGAGTATGAGGGTTGTCAAGAAGGAGGCCTGGCTATTTATTGTTGCTATAATTGTTGATGGAGACAACCATTTATGGGATGGAAAATGACTATAAGTTGTCATACCACTTTTCTGTTTTTAAATTTATCATGCTAAAAGGAGAAAACATTTGTATTTTCTATAGTTCCACATTTCAATGCATGTTGATTGTGGCCAATTTATGTTAAGGATATTTTAGTTGGAAGAAATCTGATTTAAGAATAGGCCATCAAAGGGGGCTTTCCATATTGGTAAAAGCGAGGTGTTGTTGTCTCCACCAAGGTTTGAATTCATAAAAGTAACATATTCACCAAATTTTCTCACCTACAACATGTTATTTTGAGTACATTAGGGAGATTGAAGGTAATATCTTTTTTACCAGTAAGCTTTCTAAATTTGTATGATGGGGATTTTCCAAGTGCAATAATTCTTTTAGTTAGAGCATCAGTTACTAGGGGCTAACAACTGACAGTTTTTGCATTACCATAGATGATGTTGATAGTTTCTCTTGGCACATAAGTGCAAAGGGACAAGGACCAATTGAGCATTACTAAAATTGAGCCTCATACATTTATGTTTTTGTTATGATAGTTTTGACTCTTTACTATTTAAATCATGGTTTGTGTAATTATATGATATATCATTGTATCTCATTTTCATTGGGATTTTTTTATAAGATGCCCTGTCTGTTTATTAATATGAACAACAAATGTACATGGTATTTTACACCAAAAAGACACTACTTAAGAAGCCACTTCAAGCATGATTAAACTTGGGTATTTTTGCAACCAAAAAATTCCCAGCACCAAACTTATAAGGATATTCACCATGTACCAGTCGATTTATGATGAAAATTGTACCATTGGTGGTGTTGGCCATCTAAGAATGGGGTTCTTATGTGAATTTGTAGATTGATTAGATCATTATTCCTTTCGTAGTGGTCTTAATGATTACTAGTGTATAACTTAATTATCCCCTGGCGATGTTGTGTATGGTTACATGCATACTACTAATTCTTGTGTGTTGTGTTCATTGTTTTCCAAGCATGGAAGCTTGTCCCTAAATTTCTCAAGTCTAACTTTGTTGTCATTATTTTCATTTCCAGATACTAAGAAAATAATGAAAACAAAGTTAGACTTGAGCACTTTAGGGACACGCTTCCATGCTTGGAAAACAGTGAACACAACACACAAGAATTAGTAGTATGCATGCAACCATATGTTGCATCGCCATGAGATAATTAATTTATACACTAGTAACCATTAAGAAAATAATGAAAATAATGACAACAAAGTTAGACTTGAGAACTTTAGGGACAATCTTCCATGCTTGGAAAATAGTGAACATAACACACAAGAATTAGTAGTATGCATGCAACCATATGTTGCATCACGAGGAGATAATTAAGTTATACATTGGTAATCATTAAGACCACTATAGAAGGAATAATGATCATAATCAATCTACAACTTCACATAAGAACCCAATTCTTAAATGGTCAGCGTCACTTATGGTACAATTTTCATCTTAAATCAAATGGTACATGGTCATTCTAAATATTACAGATGAGAAGCTTGGTAGAGATATTAATATTGATCGGGTAAAAAGAGCACTTCAAGTTAGTTTTTGGTGTATTCAGGAGCAACCCTCGCAACGACCAACTATGGGGAAAGTTGTCCAGATGCTGGAGGGAATTTTTCCTATTGACAAACCAATTTCTCCTAAATCTTTGGAAAGCTTTGAAAGTAGTACCAGTGGAAATGTTGACATCTATAA
>JASDQU010681400.1:19468-44779 GCA_032191745.1 Picea mariana
CCTTGTCAGCTAATTTTTATGACCTAAAATTAATTAAAGGTCATTGATACAGTATATATTGAGAAGTTTTATCCTCATTTGAATAACACAACACTCACTCTCCTAGTGAGATCTAATTTTTGCGCCCTACTTGGGTATTTCTTCTCTTTAAGTGAGGCGCACTTGTTGAAGGAGGGCATTTCTTGGCATTTTTGGAAATTCTCTTGAAGGAAGGTTTACAACTAGGGTTTGCAATGCTATTTCATGATGATATGTAAGTGTTTTTTCTACAAAACTTCTTGATTGAATGGTTGTAGTCTTATATTCTTGCATTTATTATAAACTTTGTTGATTTTAAAACCCTAGGGGACAAACACACAAGTAGGTCGTTGTCTCATGTCCCCTAAAAGAGAAATTTCCAGCGATTGAAGAAGGAAGGAAGAGCCTAGCCATTGCTACACTCTTATTGCTTCTACCCCTTGTGCTAGTCATACCTTTAAAAGTCAAGAAGGAGGAGACGCCCCAGGCCTAGGTTATCTACACCTAGGGTCGTCCTGCTTCTAGGGTTTGGTGATAGGGCCTTGCCTTAGCAGCACTCTCCCTCACCACACTCTCGTGTCTTGATTTATCTTTTATGCTAGCCGTTTTGCCAAGTTAAACCTAAGGAAGGAGGAAAGAGCACGAGGCCTTGCTTAAGCAACACTAGAGTGAGCCTCTTTCCCCTAGGGTTTTGTTTCTGGGGCCCTGCCATTGCAACACTGCAAAACCCTTCCCTCTAGTCCTTCACCCTTTTCCTTCAACCTTTGCGTCCTCCCTTAATTTGACTCCATTTACCCTTAGGCACTAATCTTAGGCCTCCAACGTTGAAGTGATAGTGGTCAAACAAACTCTCAAAACCTTTATAAATTGAAACCCTAACTAACTACTAACCCTAATAAGGTTGACGTCATCCTTGGTTATTCCATCTTGACGCAGCAAGTTCTCTTTATAGGCAATTAGATGGTGGTTTAAAGCATTTATTGAATAGGGATTGATTGAATACATTGATTGCTACATCATCTTGACATTTATTGGTGAATTGATATTATTTCCATCGATGTATTAACGAACATTGATTTCATCAATATCTATTTGTCATAATTGCGTATATATTTATATCAGATAGTTATATCAAGTACTAACCCTTCGACTCATAGCCTGCATGTATTAGTCTGTTGTTGCTTTGTTCCGGGCAGGTGTTCTCATTTGGGCCTACACTTCATTATTGGTTGTTTAGCCTGACTATCTTCTCTTGGTGGTGACCTGTGAAGAGGGAATTTCACTTCGACCTTTATACCTTAGCCTCTTCAAAACCCCAGGTTACCGGGGACGTCTCCCCTGGGCCTAACCTCCCTAAAGAGAAAGAACCTCCCCATCGTGGTGACATTGGGTGGGGTAGGTTCCTGTTACACCAGTTTGGCCTCTATTTTCTAGCCTTTTGACCTAGCTACAAACTGTGCGATAACACCTTGTCTCTTTAGGACAAAACCATAACCCTAGACTTCTCTTAATCTCCTTGAGAACCCTATTACTCAAGACAAATGAAAACAAATACAATGAAGAAGAGTGCAAAGAGACTAGTTCACTCTAACTCACACATCTCTAACAAAAGTATGTGATTACATCAATGAACAATAATGAATTATCTCAATGACTCTCTCCTCCCTTTATTTATATGAAAGGTGAGAGAATCCAACCATAACAAGTGGATGGAATCCACTACAAGAAAACTAACTAAAGAATAGATAGCTCACATGTTAAGTGCTCCAACTCTAAGTGACACATTAAGCTTCAAAGCATGCGTGTCCAATGAGCAAGGGTTCCAATGTGAACACTCCTCACGAAAGGTCCAATGCTCCTCCTCCAAAGGTCTACAATGCTCCAACACTCTCTCCTAAGCCATGTGTAGCATTGAGTCCATCCACCTACAAAATCACTCAACCCGAGCATCTTCAAATCAGCTACAATCTTGCATGCAAGATATCAATTGTCCCCATGCCATTTAAGGCTCAACACTCTCTTCCAAAATGCCCAACATTCCTTCAAGGTGAGACGCCCTTCCAAGTAACCAACCAACCTCTACATGTGTACATCATGGACAATGTCATCATGTCCTATAAGTCTCTAACGACCCAAAGAAGTGTGTCACATAAGCATTATGTCATGGCATGGCTATCCATGAGTAGCCTATCTCCAATGTATATGCCCACCGCAATACAATCAAGAGTAATCAACACACAATGCACCCCGCATCACATGGAGAACCTCCAAACATGGTGTAAACACTTTTGAAGTAACCTCAAACGCTAATACGCAACTTATCTGATCACACTTGTTTTTGTTTTATATGGAACACCATTAGAGTTCACATCAATCTCCTCATATGCACCACAAATAGGAAATATTTTCTACTCCTTCCAATAAAGCCCTTGGATTTTTCATTGTGTATCTTGAGTTAAGCCCTTGGATTTTCCATTGTGTATTGAGTTCCATGAATAGGATATCTCCAATGTGTATGTCCACCACAATACAACCAAGGGTAATCAACACACAATGCACCATGCATCACATGGAAAACCTCCAAACATGGTGTAAACACTTTTGGAGTAACCCTGAACGCTAACATGCAACTTATCTGATCATACTTGTTTTTATTTAATATGGAACACCATTAAAGTTCACATCAATCTCCTTATATGCACAAGTAGGAAATCTTTCTACTCCTTCAAATAAAGCCCTTGAATTTTCATTATGTATCTTGAGTTAAGCCCTTGGATTTTCAATTGTGTATCGAGTTAATCCATCATTTATTGGGAACCAACTATTTATCCATTCAAACATCAAAATTTCATCAGTGATTTAGCCACGTGATTTATAATAAAAAATCGCAACTTGGTTATTCTAGAATTGAAAGGATAGGACACCTTATGAAATCTGATGACCACCAACTTCAGTGTGTTGCTCAGAAATCACTGTCCTAATTGAATCATGCTTGATTAACATGATCCTCKTGAATTAAAATCAATGTAGCAATCATGTTGCTATAGTTTACTAGTGGCGAACATATTTTGGCCACCAAATTCTCTCATCTGCTAGGAAGAAACACTGYCATTTTGAGTAAATCAGTTCAAACAAAACGACTATAAACGTCCACTGTCGCACCACAAAACTTAGTTATTTTCTTAATCATTGGTTTTTGTTGAATATATAGTGTCATTGCTTCCAATCTGCATTTGCTTAGCTACTTTCTGAATCATTAGTTTTTGTTGCATTTTACATTGTGTCATTGCCTCCAATTTGCATTTTTTTCTATTTTCTGATAGTTATTAAATATTATGTCAGGTAAAACCAGAAACATTGTTGGATATCAATTTTGATAATTGACAAATGCAAAAATGCACTTGAGCATCTCCCATGCAAAATTCCAAGAGATACATTTAACTTACCAATTGATTGGACCAAATTGTAATCAAACATAAATGTGTCACTGCCAGTAAATTTAGAATAAGTGGGAAGAATGAAATACCTGCTTCTCCTAGAGATTATTATGGCACGTATGACTCCAATAGAGTGCACATTATTTAAATTCCTTGCACAAGACAGAAATGCATGCAACTAGTGTCATTGTTATTTATAATGTTTACCTAATTGGGAGTGTAAACAATGCATACACAACATAAACATACCAGTTTATTGGAATGTTACTAGATCTCAGATAAGTAACGAGTAGTGTATCATGGGATCTGAAAAATGTTTCGTGTGCTAATTCCAACTTGATTACACATTTCCCTGTTTGCATGGACAGAAATTAAAATCTCTGAAGGATTATATCATTCCTAGTTCATTCTAGTTTCAACCTCCTCATTGGTCTCACGTTCCTCTATTATATTAAAGCAAAGTTGCACAGGAACCTGCCCCAACCCCCAGGGGACACATCCCCTGCATCACCTCATCCCTAGGAACTTGGGGATTGTAGGGGGCAGTCTACATTTAGGTGGCATCCCCAAGAACGTGGAAGAATTCCCACACATCCCATGGATGTTTCTGTAGGTGTGGTACACATCACTTGATGGTTTTGAGGATGTCTGGACACTTCCTAAACTGGCACCCATCTGGCACTGGCTCTCAAAGAAAAAAATGTTAACTTACTGGTTCAAAATTGAAACTAGGACATATGTTATCTATGCATTGCATGCTGGAATTTTATGTATATGTTTTTGTAAATGGGGGATAATCACAACAGTTCTGGTTCCTATGTTTGGTAGCTATTTGTACTCCATATCTACTATTTTTTTCTGTGGTTTTAATATCCACACAGAAAAGGTCTTTCAAACCTAAAAGAATCACTACTACTATTGACCTGTATCTAGTCCTACGTCCTAGAAACTCTGTTTTAAAAATTTTAATAGTTTTTAAATTCTATTTTCTAAACACTGTTTGCATCTGTCTGCCCATGCCCTGGAAATTAAGGGTTACCTTACAGCTGTCTCCCAAAACCTTTCCCCCTGTCCCCACATCCCCAAAACTTGGTGCAAAATAGTATTAAATATTACAGGACAGAAAATGGATCTAGGGAAAACGATGTCACAATATTGCAGACTCCAGAGTACTGATCTGAAGAACACTGGCCTGACCTTTGTGTTTTTAGTGGCATAAAGTTCTGATCGTTTGGGCTTTTACTGCATTGAAATTCCAAGGGTCATCAATTAGATGCCCATTATCCTAATGTAAACAAAAATCAAAATTTTCTGGAAAATTTTACTATAGAGGAAATGCCATGCATGAAATGATGTCTGTAGAATTTTACAAATGATTTTTAGTTACTAGTAAGTCTAGCTTAGTAAAAAGAGAGCAGACAAATGGAAATGTTTTTCAAGCTTCAACATAGTTTTAATATAGCCAACAACATCCAAACCTACTGCCAAAGAAGATAGTACAAGAAAAAACAATATAGTTGATGCTGTAAGCAATGAACCACATTCTGGTTGACTAACTTTAACATGGTTTTCCTTACAGTTACAAGACTCATTGTCTGGCATGACAAAAAATTTCCCAGAAGTCTACAAAATTAACCAAGTATCGATACTTTCAACAATGAAGGCCTTTGCACTTATCTCATTCTGAGAATCTAAAGTGCTTCTTGTCTGCCAAGATCTCTTAAGAATATGATGCTAAAATACAACAGCATGAGATGATCCAAACAGCAACTGCATGCTCAAGAATAATGCTAATAATTACAGATGGCCGTGCTTAAACAGCAAGACAACCAAGAATCTTGCAATATAGATCATGGCCGCTTCTTCCTCTTATTTCTCACACAAAATATTGGAACATAGTGGCAAACAAAATAACTCACATACAAACAAGCTTCACCGTAGCTCTTACAGAAGGGAGATTAAAGCAGATCCAGAAGTGGAGGCTGATCAGAAGGTGGCTTTGCATTACTGTTCCGGGAAGAATTACTAGAAAGGACTTGACTTCTTCCTTTTCCTCTTCCTCTTCCTCTTCCTCTGCCCATTCCAGAAGGTGGAGGTGGAGCAATCTTCAAAGCTGCAGGTTCAGTCTTAGCAGATGCAAATATCGATCCAATATCTAACTGCTGTTGGTTTGCAGTAACAGACAGTGAACCATTTGGCATGCTTGGACTTAATGTAGACCAGCTCAATGAACTAGTAGGATTTTGCACAGGTGCATTGCCTGAACTTCTCATTGAACCTGCACTACCAATTGAGTCCCTTGATTGATTATTGATTCCACTATTAGTACGTGGGGGCCAGTCAGCAAAAGGATCAAAGTCATCAATGCCAGAGGTTGGTCCAACAGATACATTAGAAAGACCATTAGACATTGATTTCTTGCTTGACGTCTCTTGAAGACCATGATGTCCAAATGACCAACTTCCATATTCGGTAACAGCTGACGATGAACCTGCTTGAGACGTGTACAGCATAGGCGCTGTTGATGCAACTGATGGAGGTGGCCACTCAGTATCTACTGGTGCACATGTCGAACTGACAGATGATGCATATGTAGAAGGGTTAGAATTAATAGATTGGATCCCATTTAGTGCACTGGAGCTCTGAACAGAAGCTGTCATTGAGCTGTATGATGATGAATTTCCATTTAGGGTAGACATATTATTCGAGGTGCTATTGTTTTTTGGGCCTTTAGCAAATGAACCCCAATCTTCTGAATCCCACGAACTGCTAGATTTCCCTCCTGTCGCTGAAATCACGCCCATTGTCTTCAAGGAATCAACATTTGATCCATCCATTCCTATGGTAGATGTTGAGCTCATATCCGAGGATGGACTTACTTCATTAAGAGTCACACCACGCTTCTCCTCAATTTTCCTGTTAGGTTGCACATAACAAATTACTTTATTGACATATTACTATATATTTGCTAACATAACACCAGAAACAAAAAGCTGTGAATTTTAACACGCAAGTCTCAGCTAAAAGATGATTCAATACCTAAGGATCTCTTTCACAAAGAGCATGTACTTGGCAAATTGTTGAAGACTCAACTGTTGTGCAACCAGTAATGGGACAAGGAGAGGAAGCAAATGCTCTGCTGCAAACTCTAAGCCATACTGAACATCAAATGCCCCGGTAAGTAATGAATGAGAGCTTCCAAAACAAACTTAACAACTCAAGCTCACAATCTCAAGATCTGCAGCATTATAGAAATAACAAAATGTGTAGAAGGTGCATGCTAGTTCCAACTCCATTCACTAGCCAAGTTTACATCAAATTCTCATGGATATTAAAACTTTACTGATGTATGGAACCACCAAGGTAACAAACAATGATAGACAGAAAGACCTGTTTGTATATTGCATTTGCAACACCAAGAGTACACATCAGTGTAGGTGCAGAATGATCAACAGCAGTACACCTTTGCAAAGTTTGTAAGATCTCTAGAACTGCTCGCTTATCTAGCCAATGTACCAGCTCTCCTAGACATTGCAATGCATTTACTCGTACCTGCCATTCCATGTGCCAAGAAAAAATAGTTATATCTAAAAAAGCATCACCCTTGGTAAGGTCGCATGCAGTGGATCTACTGAAAATCAGTTGCCAATTACCTGAAGCGAACCTTCAAGTTCAGAGGGATAAAATGGTAGTCTGATATACACTAGTAAACAGAGAACAGAGAATAGAAGGGAGCTAAGCATCAAACTACTTCACACAAAAAATATATTGTCAGTTCATGCAATAGAAAAGACAAGATTAGAGGCCTTTGAACAAGGAAAGATGAAGTTATAATTTGTAAACCACCAAATGGTGGCCATTCCAGATGCTTCTTAATCTTTTGGAGAAAATATCATTCTGATTTCACAACAGATTTATGCTGATGTAAAGCTGTCACGACTTCCAACATCAACCTTCTCCTTTGAAACTAAAGTCAAATGAGTTGAACTTGGCAATGAATTGGCAAAAGCCAAATGTAAGTGTTAACTCACCCCGGAGCAAAATTCAGCAAAAACATGGCAAAACCTTGGAATATTAAAAAAAATCTATATTCAAAATGACAAAATCTGACAAAAAACAGACACAATTCCATCCCAAGACAAATCCATCATTTAAACATCAAATTAGAAGTTGATGTAAATAGACAGTGGAACTCTAAACATGATAGTTTTATAAGCCCCAACGGTTGGTAATCTGCAAATTCATAGGAAATATGTGCAATTGCATCATACAATGTCCAAACTGTATATTGCATAAAATGAAGCAAATCCTTTCAAAATGCGTCAATCTATGGTAGAAATGATGAGATCAAACATAGGAAACTCAAGAAAATGCAAAATCTAAGGAAATCTTGCTAAAAAAGGAGTACCACAAATGCCCACTGAAAAGAACAAAAGAAGCAGGGAAAAGTATGAAGAATGAGTGAAAATTGCCTTCTTGAGAGTTTAAGGTGTGGCCAAGTTGTACAACATACAATGAGCTTGAGAGGCAAGTTTACAAAAATTATGAGTTTGGCTACCATTACAGAAATTCCCCCAGTCATGGAAACTTTGACCAGAGTTTTGACAAAACTAATAGAAGCCTGCAGGCAGAGTCAGCATGATGCATTTTATCAAATCTCAGCAAGTCATGTGAACATATTTGAAACTAAAAATTTGGTCTCATATGATATCCCAATCCTCATCAGAAACACAAGCACATGCTAAAAGGATCAGAGGCTCTAAAGAAACTGAATTTGGTGTGAGTACACAAGCATGATCTAGCATTTGCAAGAGATGATGCATAAAGAGCAACTATCGATTTCCCTCGTTATAGTCAAGTCCCGAATTCTGATGACAATACAAGACCTCTGGTATTGTGCCTTGACAAGGCAGTAGCAGGTCAATCAGACAAGAACAGATTTAACCAAAAAACATTCGAGGATCCTTGAGCCTCATGGAAGATACACACGCATATATGTTTTAGTGTAGACTATAAAAGCTAGGGTTTGATGCATTGGTAGAGCCCTAGCCTAAATGGAGTTGCTCGCAAAAGGTTTCCATACTCTATTTTGCACTCCCGACACTCAAGGACAGTAACAAAATACCTCTAAATTTTCATATGAAAATATCCTTACTGCTTCAGATTTTCAAAAGCATGAATTTTGTTCAGGTTTTATGATTATATTAGTCAATAACCTTAAAAAATTTCTTTGCCTTGTTGATTATTCACATTAGACTCTTTCAGATTCTTAGATGCATGTTACCATTTTTTCAGGTACATTTAAATGTTCTTTGTGCATATGTCCTGAAGTCACTGCAGGCATGCTCTCTTGACTGACACCCAGATGATGGTGTCTTAAGTTTTAACTGTTTCCAAAGTTTCATAATCACATTATCACTGTCAAGGGAAACAACCCTGTGCCAATATGGCTTACCAAGCTCTCCTGAATTTTCATTTGTACGCAGCAAAAGGAGACACGGCTATATAAACAATCAATACAGAGAATAATAGTGCCAGGCAGGCCCAAAAGATTTATTCACAAAGTTTACCCCAATATAATTATGTAGTGCTTATAATTATCACAGGTTTCGTGGTTTAGAATCATTCTGATAATGTTCTTGCTTGCATTTTGTAAAACATTCTCCCCTGCATTGATCTTGAGATTATGACTTAAAGTTTTGAAGGGTATTATTATATCTATAAATGGAAAGTCCAATTTATCTAGAGCCTTACCAAGGACTTCTATATCTTTCCTTTTTGAAACACTGATGTCTGAGATTACAACCAGTGAAGATCCTTTGATCCAAGATCAAACAGAGGAAATTGAATCAAATGAAGTGAGTGGAAGCTAAAACTGATAAGACCTAATCCAAGCAGAAGGCAATGTTAGTAATGACCCAAACAGCCAAAAAGAAAAATTTGGACGTACCACTAACAACCAATCAGATTAAGAAAATTAATGTGGCTAAAGGTCTACAGCACCACTACCATGAACCCAAAGCCCAAAAATCCCATGACCTTTAAGGGATTTTATTAAAAGACACATCAGTTCAACCCTAACAGTAATCAATTTCAACCATACTGGCAATATTCATATATGAATTTGAATTTAAATACGATTAGATACAGGAAAAATACATAACAAAAAAATCAAGTGCAGCTCTAATACAGAAGTATACATCTCATAGATACCAAAAATATGTATTTTATTGCAAATTTAGAGTTTCAGCCTCAAGAGTGTCCAATAAAGCAGAAAAGTAAATCCATTTCTTGAAAATTTTGGGTTAATATTTATAGATGTATTCAAGATATTTTCAATATTTTTCAGGGTTTTGGTCTATTAGTTTCTTGGTTTTATGAGTGAACAGGGATGAAATACTTACGGTAGAATATCAAATACAATCAAATGTAAGTTGAATGTACGGCATTCGTACTATACCAAATATTTACCTTATTTCGTATTAGTGCCAAATTTCAGTACAGAAAAGGCCAATATGGTCGAATCTTGCTACTATGATTTCAACTACTGACTCACCCTAAACGTGAAGTAGTTTATCTGTAATGGTTAGGATATGAAAACAAATGTCAAATACTGAAAAGATATCTAATGGAAATTTTGAAATAATACCGTTGATGAATATATATCTATATATAATTATGTTTTCACGAAATGAAACTCGTGGTTTTAGTTGCACAACTGTGGCAAAACACTGAAGTTTGACTAATAGCATAACATCGCAAAAGGGGACAATTATTTTTCCAAATGGTTTGGTTACTATTATGATGCTATTGTAGCTGCATGAGTTTCATAAAATGCTGAAGTTTGGCCAAGGAAGAAACATTATGAATTTGAGAAAAAACCTCCATAAATTTGCTACTAGGTGGCAGTGTCCAAGTTAAAATTAAATTATATTTTCTAGTGCTTGGAGGAATCATATTCTCCAATCAACGTGGCAATCTAGAAAGGGAGTTTCCAAAGAGTCAAGACACATCAAGTTGTGACTCACCATTAGATTAGTTTGGGTTTTGTATCTTACACTGTTACATAGTGTTTTTAAAGTCGGTCAACTCAGACTCAGACTCAGCTAAGTTGACCGATTTGACCATAAACCGTCTTGACTCAACCCTCTGCTTGGTTCAAGGACCAGTTTGGTACCAAACCGTCCGAGTCAATGTATGACTCGATCAGTTCAGTACCAAACAGGTCCAACTCAACCGAGTCCATACCTACTCGACCGAGTTGGTCATCTTCCTCACTGCAGTGCACAATTTCAATGAATGAATGATTTTAATGACGTCCACGAGGCTGAACAGCTCACTAGAACCAAGAGTATAGCGCCCACACCTGCTAAATATAGGCATGCCAAAAATAGTAATCTGACTCCTAAAAATAGGAAGGATGAAAAATGAAGACAATTGCTATGAGATCATTGCCAAATATAGCATGCCTAAAAATAGGAGCATCTCACATGTCCATAAAATCAGTCTCATCGAACTCGCTTTTCTACAAGGAATCCAAATATATGCTCAGAATTGTCATACGAGCCCTAAAAACCTGACTACTAAAAATAGCAGTGTCTTTCATGTCACTCAAAAAAATCTCATTGGCATTGTTATCCATCAAAGTTGCAATAGGATGGACTTCCAGCGAGCCGCCAAAGTTTGAACATTGTTGTTCAAAATTCAAAGTTCAGAAGTTCAGCCGGTCGTAAAGACCACCCTTTTCTCTTTACATTTCCATAAAAAATTGTAATAAAAGATGTTGCATGATGAACTTGTAAAAGGTCTTAGCCACCTTAAGTCCTAAGCTTGAGTTATACTCTGGAGTGTTTTTTTCACTTACTAATTATATTTTGCCGTTTTCAGGCGATTTATGATTTATGAGTTTTTCACTCAATCCCTCCAGAGCTGGAGAATATGCCCATGGTTAGGCTTGAGCATGGATCTAAGACTAGTGTCTAATGTATATTACCATGCTAAACATTCTCCTATAGTCTTATGGAAATGTACTAAGTCTCCCTTAGGATTTTTTAATTTTTTTAGTTAATTAAAAAATTGCCAGAATTCGGCAATTTTTAATTAAAAAATAAAGATGTATTAAAAAAGTGGTACTAGAGGACTTAATATGCCATGGGGGTTGCTCATTTTTGGACCTAGAGCACCCATATTACCTAAGCACTCACTTAGTTGAGCAAAAATAGTGATTTTAATCACTTAAAAGTCATTTTTGCTCACAAAACCCAAAAAAGTCAAATAAAATCATAAAAAATCAGCAAGTGCTAATTTTGGGGAACATGTTTAGACATGTTGGAGGCAAAATAAAAGCCCAAAGGTCAAGGTGGCAATCATATGATGATATGTGATGGGTCAAAGACATGGTTTATGGCATGTGTAATGGTTTATGAGCATGTGCTCAAAAGGAGGTGCGCACCTCTCCCTTGAGGTGGCGCACTCTCCAAGGGAGATCACCTCTCAAATCTTTGACTCACCCAAGTGGCTGCAATGTGGCAATATGATAAACATTTGGCATAGGGAGAGGGTTACAACTCGCCCTTCCTCCTCCTCCACTTGCCCTCATCTAAGATACACACCCCTCACACTTGGCATGCGCATCCCTCTTGGGATCTCCACCCAAATGTGTATAAAGCAAGGCATTCTCTCCCATTGTGAGTTAGTAGGAACTCTTGGAAGAATCGCTTGTGTAATCATTGTTATTGTACTATCATTCTATATTGGAATAAAGAAAGGCTTTGGAGGCAAACTTGGTGTGGATATCATGTGTGGATGCTCATTGTCTTGTACCAATTTATGAGGTGAAATTGTTTTGATGCATTTCTTTCAATTGATTAAATTGTAGCCTTGATCTATTAAACTTGCTTGATTCTTAGATCAATTATCTTTCTCTTAACAAGATTTACTAAGCTTGCGTGCATTTTAAATCTTGTTGACTCTCATATGTAATCAAAGAATTCATGCTTTCTTGTTTGATTAACATGCTTTCTAGATTTCATATGTAAAGGATACTACTATTTGATGTTTGCTTGTAAGTGTGTTGAAGCTTGTAGGGTCTCATACTTGAAGGGAGGTGGAGCTTGCTTGCATCCTCTTCATCTTCGAGATTTAAGAAAGACAATAGCCCCTCTTACATGCCAAGAAGACTCCAATTGCCCAAGGACATTCCAAGCACAAGCTTGTTCTCTCTTTCCTCTCTTTAAAATTAAAATTTTCTGGGTTACCTTACATATATATGCAAGCATGTTCAGATCTAGCGTATCTATCTAAATCATTAGTTCTTTCATGCATGCAAGTAATAGCTTAGATCTGATTTCTTTTTTTTCAAAGTGCTCTATCTTAAGAATCTAGATCTAGCAAAGGAAGATAGTACTTTGCTCTAAAATTTTCTGAAATTTCTAATGGGTTAAAGGCTAATATTTTCCAAGTGTTTTCATTGTTCAATCTAGCATCAAAGTGCCTTTAAACTTGTTGTTTTAGAACAGCCACAAAAGACCCTAAGAAAACTAGCTTTCTAGCTTGAGTTTCTTAGTTCCCTTTTGCCAATTTTTTAAGATTTTAACTTAGAAATTTTTTGTAGATTTTTTGCTAATAACCAAAGACACTCTTAAAGTGTTTTTGGCCATCTTGTGTACTCTTTTGTTTTCTGTTTTGTGCAGGTCACTGAATAAACAAGGGAAGATTCTGTCAAAATTTGGTGGATTAGGAGCATTTGGGACCTCCGGAAGCATCCTACGCTTTCCTAAAAATTTTGTATAAATTGTAACACCTTGATTCATTGTTGTAAGGATCCAAAGTCCTTTGAAAAGATCTAAAGACTCTTAAAAGAGCACTTGTAACCGAGTTAATAAAATAAGTGAAGCTAAAGAGGCTTCACTTTTCTTCTTTTTCCCTCAAGGGGGGAACCGATGTGGTTGTGTTTGCTTCAGTTTCGTGCATAGTTTCCTTTTGCTTAAAGTCTAAATTTATCTCATGATCTAAGGAGTAAGTAAAGGAATCAAATCTTACAAGTCTTAAAGCATTACATAACATTTAGATTAGTTTTCCTTTTGCAAAATAGAACACTAATTGCTAGATTAGCTTTATTTCTTGCAATTTCAAGTTGGCAATAAACCATCCCCTCAGCTCCTCGAAAGAGGCCTGGTCAGTGTGGATTAGTAATTAGTCTCACATTTCATTTCAATATTTTATTTCCAGTTTAAAACAAACAAATTCCGCTCAACTCTCAGTGCGGTTCCTGACCCTTCCAGTTGCAAGCTAGTCTCGATCTGCTGGAAGTAAGTTTCATACACGTTGTGTTGGTCAGTGGTTGATAGTTTAATTAGGACAATCTCTAAAGTAATTAGCTTAATGCGTAGTAAAACGCCTTGAAGTGACCTGCGAAGTAAGGCGGGCCCTCTTGGGGCCTGGCTTCCCACCCGTTTTGGACATCCAACACTTTGAGTGAGTTTTACTGGTGAGACCATTGGGTTTCAGTAAAGCTCTCCGCAAGTTTCCAAACAAAGAGCTAACCTCCAAGGAGGCCCAAACCATTTCACTAATTCAACATCAATTTATCCTAATAAAACACACGAACTACATTGCCCACGATTCACTTTAAGGCACTGGTCTCATTTCACATTCAAACAAAGCCACAGGCTTCATCACCAATTTGGTTATCTATTGGAAATAATTTAAATGAAACTTGCATCTAACAATTGTTTCTCAGTATCCTTTTGATGCAAGTATATGCTTATTGATTATATATCGTGGTGAATGTTTACTTCATGTTTTATCAATTTATGGTTGATTGTTTAAAAGAATAATAAACTCCTAGCTTTCATTTTTGTACTTAGCTTATTTCAAAGCCTTAGTATATTTGTTAGGGACTACCCCCCTTGGCTTCGCTAGGAGTTGGCCTAGACGAAGGAGTTGAGGATTAGGTGATAGCACCTTAACTCTCACTTGCCCCCAAGGACACACCGAGTGGATTGAAGATTTCTTTCACGTCTCCCAGGTGTGTTTAAGGCGGCAATAGGCATCATGAGCTCGCAGGGATCCAAAATATGTGATCACCTCGAACCTGTGAACCCCAGAACTTTGGCTCCTGGAAAATAGGAAAACTATTAAAAATAGCAACTTTATCCAAAATTGGTGAACATGAACATTGTGAAAACTGACTCTGATCATTGTGAAAACCGATGCACCTATCACTGAACACTAGCCTAGTGAAAGCTCATTGGATCTTAATGCTCCAATTGCACAGGAAAATCCAAGGGTTAACATTGTCGAAAAGGGCTTCAAACGACCTAGTATGCATGACTTGACAAGATCTTTTTTGCAAAAAGAGGTTTTGTCCATCGACGAATACTGGAAGGGTTTTAAAGTGTCATGGGTCAAAAGTTAAAACAGGATGTATCATCATGTCAGATATATGGATTGACCGAAAGAACCATACTATTGTAAATTTCCTTGTCTCTTGCCCTCGGGGAACCATGTTTTTGAAGTCGGTTGATGCATTTGATAAGGTGAAAGATGCAAACTTGTTATTTTAACTTTTGAATGAGATTGTTATGTAAATGGGAGAGGCAAATGTTGTTTCGATCATCACCGATAATGCCTCTAACTAAGTTCTTGCTAGTAAGATGTTACAGACTAAACATAAACCTTATTTTGAACCCCATGTGTTGCACATTGCATAGACATCATGCTTGAGGATATAGGCAAACGAGATTGAATCAATAACATTGTAGAGCATGCCAAGAGCATTACAAAATACATCTACAACCACTCATGGGTATTGAATCTAAAGAGGAAAAACATCGGGGACAGGAACCTTGTTAGGCCTGCCATCATGAGATTTGCAACTCACTTCCTCATATTGCAATCTCTTATTTCCCAAGCATAGAACTTGAAAAAATGTTTTCAAGTGATGAATAGAATGGATCTCAGTGGGCTCGCAAACAAGATGGAAAAGACACCAAAAGAAAGTTTTTGAGAAAACTTTTTGGAAACAAATAGCATAGGCTGTGAAAATTGGCAAGCCCCTTGTTAAGGTGTTGCGGTAGGTGGATGGGGGAAAATTGGCCATGGGTTACATTTATGAGGCTATGAATCAAGGAAAGGAGTAGATAAGGTAATGTATAAGGATAGAGTAGCTAAAAATGAGCCTATTTGGGAGATCATTGATAACAGATGGAAAAATCAACTCCATTTCCCTCTACATGCAACTAGGTATTTTCGGAACCCAAGATATCATTATAGAGCTCAGTTAGGAGAAGATCAAACTGGGGAGGTCCAAGATGGATTGTACGAGTGCTTAGAACGCACAGTCCCCGATAAGAGTGAGCAACTAGAAATAATTGACAGATGAGTGCTTTCACTAGAGCCATGGGTACCTTTGGTAAAAACCTAGCAAAGATTGCAAGAGATGTGGACCAACCAGGTAAGCAATTCCAAAGTGTTTTTAAGTTCAATTGTTTAAAATTTAAATACTTGAACTTTTAGCCAAAGTCACAATCTAATTTGTTGAACTAACTTTGCCTTTGAGGCACATAGGTGGGAGTCATTTGGTAGCCAATGTCCTCAATTGCAAAGGTTTGCAATTTGAGTCTTGACTCTTGATTCAAACTTGCAATGCTTCTGGGTGTGAGCAAAACTGGTCTGTCTTTGAGTGGATTCATACAAAGAAGAGAAACCATTTGGAACAAAAATGGTTAAATTATCTCGTCTTGATGCAGTACAACCTTCGGCTAAGGTGCAAAAAGTTGTTGAACAAAAGACTTGATACAAATCCCATTGCGTTGGATGATATTGATCCAACCTCAAAATGAGTAGAGGAGTCTCACCCAACAAAGTTTGATCATGACTATGATATTGATGACATGGGGTGGATTGGTTTGGATTCGGATCGACTAGTAGGAGTAGACGTAGCACCAAGCATGGCATAGACAAGCACTAGCCATGCAGCTTCTGCTTGTACTAGTAATACTACTACAGTTGCAGATGTCCCTGAGGAGTCCGACAAGTTCGAAGACTCTTAGCTAGAGGATGATCTTGTAGCTCATGCTAAGGATCCCATTTCTAGCAATGGTGATGAGTTTTGATGATTGATTGTGTTGATCAGTGATTTTTAGTGGCCCAGTATCCTGTAGCATGTTTTTTGGACTTTAGAGGCCATTTAGAACCGCATTGATTGTGTATTTTGTTTCTGATATGTATTGCACTCGGTGCCATTTTGATATATTCACCCTTACATGGTATATACATGAGCAAACTTTACATATTTTTTCTATAATGGTTTGAAATCTTTAAAATGTATTTTTTCATTAAAATTTAAATATTTTATGTACTTTTTAGTAAACCGAGTCATTAAATTCAAACCAGTTCAAGTCGAGTCTGAGTTGACCCTCAATCGAGTCCGAGATTTAAAACATTATTGTTACATGGTGCCCCCTTAGGTATAGCTAACCTCTATCTCTAACTAGAAAAGTCACTAGGCTCGAAATCGACAAAAACTCGATGAAGCAAAAGCGCCAAGAGTTTGAATCGAATCGGGAAAAACTTGGCAAGTAAAAAAATATAAAGATATACACATATTTTGACATGCCCAATAGAGGTTAAATTGAGCGAGTCAAACTGGGTCAAATCAAGTTTGACTCAGGAAGATCCTAAAAAACTCATTTAGTGTCCAATAAGAGTCAAACTCATAAAATCACAAGTTTGACTTGCAATCCTAGTGACTATGGTTTTGGAAGACTACCATTTTTAGCAGGTGGTTCAAAAACACATTCTTGTTCCTTGTGCTCATGTGAATCTTTTGGGACCATTTTCACTAACGTGAGAGATTTTTTGTGGAACTACTATTTTTAGCAGGTGGACTCAAGAATAGTCAACATATTCTTGTTCCTTTGCAGAATACGAATATTCTTGTTCCTTTGCAGAATACGAGTTAGATGACCTTGTTTTTTCAAGGACATGAGAGATGGTGCTATTTTTAGACATGTTATTTATAGTAAGTGTTCCCATAGGAAGTAATTTGGTATTTCGGATTCAATTGGAAAATTTACTATTTTTAGTAGGTAATATGTTGGGCGGGCATGTAAGTGAGTTGTTAGTGGTTCTGTCCATATTTGGTCATGGCAGTGAACTTCAGTTTTCCTTAGTTCCTATATTTGTAGAGGTCATTGTTATTTTAAGCAGGTGGCATGTGGAAAAGAAAAGCATGGTGACAATTGGCATCTTTTGATGGTTTAGTGGACTTGTCTTCAGGTCGGTGCACTCCAGTTTGTTGGAAGTCTACAAAATTTTGGATGGGATGTAAAACATGAGGTTGGAATCCCTCTAAAACATCCTAAAACATATAAAGTTTATATAAAAAAATTTAAGGGAAATATAAAGAAAATGGGAAAGGAAAATGTAAAGAGTTTTATATTATCAATTCCAAGGTGGCTTGTATGTCAAATAATGTTCATTCAGAGCTTGGAAAAGTGCACCCTACATGAAGAATATTCAATTTGAATTTATCTTATCCTCGTATTTGTGTTTATCTCAATCAGTGGACTTTAGATAAGGGACTTCATGCAATCTAGTTTTCAACCTTGTCTTATCCTCTTATCACTTTGGACTACTTGGCATTTGTTATCTGAGTTAGAACTTGAGGAGTGCATGGTTTTGATGGCTAATTTAGCCAACGGAGCACATGGGTTTGTCTTGGACTAGTGGTAAAGTGCATCATCTTCGGAGATCATTATCCATTGGATTTCACTATGCACAAACTTTGACTCGGAGTTCAACGCTCTTTCTTCTCTCACTTCTAGGATGCACCATCTCCTCTTCTTCTTCACGTGTTCTATAAAGAATAGAGGGAGATCATTAAAGTAAAAGGGGTTGGTTCCTAGGGTTTTATTCTCCATTATGCTTGTAATCTATTCTCAGGCTTGGATATCAATAAAATGAGTAGGTTGGTAACTAGTCCTCATATTCTCTTCTCTTCTAGCATGTTAAATTTATCTTGTTGCTACAATAATTCTCCCAATAAATTAAGTTTATTTGCTTCATCTGCTATGTGGATTCCTTCTTCCCTTAGTTGTATGAGCATTTGTGATCTAATGTTGTGATTCAATCCCTAAAGGTTCATAGTGTCAAGGTTAGACTCGATTATTTTGTTAATCGGACTTTGCTACTTGGAGAGTTGACTTGACAAAGTGTTCAATTTGCACTTATGCTAGACTTGGTCTTGAAGTAGCCAAGATGCCAGGATAGAATTGTATGCAGGGTTCCTTCTCCTACAGAGATTCCCTTGCCCAAAAATGATAAGGAGCTTGACTTTCCTTGATCCAGTAGGATTCATCTTAACTGGATGCTTGACTTCAACCCCAACCCCTATTTTTCTTTTGACTCCATAGCCTAGGGGGTAGGCATTGGTCTTGCCAGATTCATCCTTCACTCATTGATATATCCTTCTTTGCATTTTCTTCGTTTCTTGATCTAATTTACTCCTCGCAAGCTTGATTTGTAGGTCAAAAACAACACCTAGGGATACCCCCCCCCAAAGGCTGGAAAAGCACCAACTCAAAGTGAGAAATACGCACGCTGAGGTGACAAAGGGTATTGTGCCTAGAGTTGCACCAAGTCCACATTGACTACTCCAGTGTAGGTTTGGTTGTAAACACATATCAAATGGGCTACAACCAAAAAAAATTAAATATGGCCCATTAGATCAGTTCTGACAGAACCTTGAAATATATACTTTAAATCAGTGGAAGTATGTTGAAATATCCCTATAACGTACAAAACATAAATTGAAAAGGATGATGACAATGAACAGCGGATATTGTTCCAAGTGGTTGAATCTCCAAGGCGAGGAATTGAAGAGAGTGTAACTCAATATGGATAGTTGTCCAACTAATTAGGGAATTTGGGAATTTCAGTAATTTGGGTGTTCAGAGATTCAAGGAGTTCAGGAACTCAGGAATTCAAATAATTTGGGAAATTGGGAATGCTTCCGTTACGAGTGATGAAACAACTTGATGGATACCTGTTTTTGTTGTCAGTCATGTTTTGATATTGTAGCGTTGAGAGTGGGTGTTGGAGAATAACGCTCTAATATAACTCAATGTAATAAAAGTCTTGTTATAAAGTATTAAACATATATTAATTAGATGAGGTAGTTAGGTCTATGGGTAGTTTAACTACTGATTGATAGCAATAAAAGGGAATCAACCCCATTGCATCAATTGACTCCATACATAAAAAAGATAATACTGCACATCCTACATGTATAGTGAATCCATTTTCCAGCAGCAACAAATTCTTAGTAACACTGGAGTTTTATATAAAATACCTCGATAATATCCAATAAATGACTGACATCTTGCCTAGCTAAGACGTTAAAGAATGTAGTCCAAGTCTTCGTTTCAAAAAGAAAATTCCTCCTATGCTCACTTCTACATTTTTGACATAATCTTTCCTTATCAACTTTGGATAACTGTTGATTTTATTTTAAAAAATAAGATGCTCTAAATAGATAATCTAAGACTATAAGCAATATCTAGATTTAGGATAGTAGTAATATATTCCAGACAATATATCAGCATTTCCTAATTTTCAGCCTGAATCAAATCCTCACTTTCATCCAGAACTTGAACTGCTTTAATCGCTAGCAATAGGGGCATGATCTACCAATACTTATAAGTTCTACCAGATGATAATAGGTGCCTTATTTTTCACAGCAAAGCTCCATAAAGGACTAACTTAATTAAATCTTCTAATATAATATTGTTCTCTGTTCCTTAGAGGAGTTTAAAATAGGTGCATTGCTTTTCATGACAAAGCTCGATAAAGAACTAACTAGATTATCTCTTCTGAAGGATTATTCAGCCTTGGATGTTAGAGGATGTAAAATAAGGATAGTACAGCTAGATCCTTTCAGCCCTGTCCCTTCTCTGGAGGACATTATCAGGCTCAGCCTTGGCACATTTGTGGTGGTGGATGATGAGGGTTCCTCTTTTGATTCAGATGCTCACCAGGATGCTGCTCTCCCACAGCCTCCATAGTCTTTGGCAGTTATCTCAACCTGGCATGGTACATCATTGGTACTATGAGATTTCCTCTTCTGGATTTTTCTCTACACTTTTTAGCATTGTTCTTTTGGATTTCCTCTGGCTTCTATTTTATTGTCTACTCTTTCTTGTTTGCTTTCTTTCTTTCCTTAACTGTAGTTCAGAACTGGTTAGGAGATGCTATAGAGACTCCTTATCACTGTTGTCAAAGATTGTACTTCCTAGTCCCATTGACCTTTTCTGGTCATTCAGACATTAAATGATTAATATAATTTCATTTCAGTTCTTTGGAGTTTGTTTCCCTTGCAAGGTTTCAAAGTTTTTTTATTTAATCTATATTTTGTTCCTTTGATCAGTTTATTCTCCTTTCACTAATTTTATGGTGAGGTGCAAGAATCTTACTGCAGCAACTGTAGTTTTCAGCGCCAACCCATGAACACGGGGCATAACAGATTGTTTCATAACCTGCACAAAACAAACATATTGAAGTTAGGACCAGAATACATGGCAACACTGTTCAAAATATGATATATTTCATTTTGAAAACATAAATTCTAAATGCAAATCCAAGTTGCAGAGGGAATTCTCAGACTATACTTCCTTAAGGCTTATACAAATATATGGGATATAAAAAATAAGGTCAGCCAAAGAAAAAATGCATCTTATGTTTTAAATTCCACTATTTTAGCTAGTCCTGAAAAAGTGTATTATCTATATTTTAGCCAAGGCTGGGAAACATCATCATGGCATTTTTGAATTTTTCCCTATGTTTCAAGTGTGAAGAAAGAAGGGACACTAGGAATTCACCAAAGATCAGTCATTTGCCATGACTTTTTTCAATACCCTCACCTGATAGGAATGTGCAATGAAAATATATTTGGATGCAAATTGGTAGCAAATATAATGCCACAAATTCTGACAGCTACAAGCATATGGCCAACTTCTCCAGTCAAACTTGGTTACTGGGACAAAAAAGGCTAGACTGGAGTACAGAAATGGCAGTAATTCTAATTGAAGCATTAGAATTGAGGAATTGATCTAAGCTGCAGGGGAGCCCCCTGCCTCCCACCCCCAAGCACTGTTGAGATTTGGGTACCTTGGAAAGTGGTCCCCTTGTGTTTGTGAGCTTCTAAACACATGTGGGAAGTACCATGTACTTTATGTCTAATTTCACTTTGACTTAGGAGATTTAAGTCAAAAGTGAAATTTGGTCATTTTAGCCTAAAATGACAATTAATTCACTTTGTGGGTGAATTAAGGGACATAAAGTGAAACTATGGAAACTTAAGTAAAATGGGTTTTGAGTTGAGATTTACTTGAGATGATCTCAACCATCGACTTAGGATGAGATGAGATGATCTCATCCACCCATTTATTAAGTTTCTTCATGCATCCTTAAGGAAGGCGCAAGGGGCAAAGGAGAGGCCAATTGTTCACTTGTTCACCTTGAGAGTTTGGTGAGGGGTAGAGAAGTGACAATTCAGAGAGAGCAGCAAGCTTGGGCGCACATGTTCATGGAGGGCTCAAGGCTAGTTGGAGCCTCAGTTATTTGTGGTGAGTGTATTTTCTAGGAGGAGGGCACACTTGAGGAGGGCGCAAGGCTAGCAAGTAGCATTTGGAGTGGAGTTTCCTTGGATATGGTTTGTGGGTTGTGGAGAGTGCATGCAAAGGGAAGTTTGTATGCAAGGGTTCTTCAATCAGCAAAGGGAAAGAGCAAGGGTGCAAGGATCTTCAGGCACAGTCAAGGAAGGAGGGGGCACACTCTTCTAGGGGCACATATCCCAAGGAACCATTGCAAAGCTTGTGAGGAGCTTGCAAAGTATCAGGTTCCTTTGTATTTATCTTCCTTGTTGTATTACATGCTTGAAGAACACCATATATACACATTTATCTCAAATTGGTGTTCCCCGGGGGGTTTTAATCCAGGGTCATGTTGACCAGAAATACCTGTGTTCCTTTTCATGTATGCTAGTGTTTAGAACAGCATTATTTCAGCTCTAAAAGATCTCTAGGTGTGTTATATAGCGTATGGTATGCATGTGCTAACATCTTGTGACAAAACTACATGCTAGAGCACCCATTTGGCCTATGTAACCGTAACAGAACAGCGAAGAAGTTACTGAACAGTTTGCTGTCATAAAACAGCAGCAAACCATTGTTAGACAGTTGAAACTGAGAGCCAACTTGAGGTCAAAGACAGACCTAGTTGGCAGCTTGTTAGGACCTGGAAAATCTTCAAGCGCTTTGTGCCTGAAGTGCACTCCCAGAGGGAGCATTCAAGAAGCATCCAAGGAGCACACTTTCTGAACGCTCCCTTCTAAGAGCATTTTTTGGAGCACACTCCCTTTAAAAAAAATTGCTCCCTGCCATATTAGAGAGTGCTCCCTGAAACGTTGGTTCTAATTTTGGCATAGGAGTGTACGACCCCCTTCAGTGCATCTCCAGAGACTCTCAGATTGCATTTCCGAAAATTTTGGATTTTTGGCCCTAGGGTTTCTAGGGTTCCGCAATTTTCTGCAGAAATTTCAGTTCTAGGGTTTCTACAACTCACCAGTGTTCTTGTGACCTTCTAAAGGCTTATTGTTGATAGTCATAAGTCCAACAAAACCTAAAAGTTGCTAGCATAGCCTAGCCATTAGGTTTCCTAGCCTAGTTGCTAAGGGTTTGTGGAAGAATCTACAAACCATGAGGAACAAAACCATGGTGGAAGATAGGCTTGATGGATCAAGAAACTTCAGTTCTTGGAAGTCAAGACTACAGATCACCCTGGAAGAGGATGACCTATTGAGTGTGATACAAAAGGCTCTACTAGAATCAACTACCGATGAAGAGAAGGAAGAATGGAAGGAAAATGACGTCAAGGCAAGGAAGATAATCATCTATTCAGTGAGAGATCATCTCCTACCTCGTATTGCCAACTTAAAGACAGCATATGAGATGTATGATGCATTGAAGAATATGTTTGAGAGTACCAACACCCTCAGAGCTCTTACATTGAAGAGCCAACTTCAAAATATCAAGATGACAAAAGTTGACATCGTTGCTACCTTCTTCATGAAGATTTCAGAGATCAGAGATCAGTTGGTTGCCATTGGAGAAGCCATATCAGACAGAGAACTTGTCTTGACTACTCTCAATGCTCTTCCAAGACATTGGGAACCATTTCTTCAAAGTATCATTGGTAGAGCAGATCTACCAAGATTTGATCGTCTATGGACAAACTACAGCCAGGAGGAAATCAGACTCATAGTCAGAGAAGAGAAAGACTCCCCTCGTGATGACAATCATGCTCTTGCCTTTCATACAAAGAAAGGAAGAGGAAATAGAAGAAGTTTTGGAAAAGCATTCAGAGACAAGAAAACTTTAGCAGCTTCAGGTCATGAACACAGAAAAGACAACTAAAGGATTCAGTGTTTCAGATGTGACAAGTATGGACACATTGCGACAAATTGTCCTACTAAGAAGAAAGGAAGACAACTTGCATCCACTGTTGACGTTGATCCAGAACCACCTCAGAGAGATGAAGACATGAAAGATGAGGCTTTCTTCTTTTGAGCTTTCTCAGGAGGACCAAAGGCAAGATTGAGCATGACTGTAGACTAAGGTAAGTTTTGTACTACACTCCTTATTTGATTTCATCATTACCTTGTAGTTGCTTGCATTTTGATAATGAAGGGTGCTATCCTTGGTATGGGAGCCCTCATGACCTGGACCATTATCCCTGGTACGGGAGTCCAAATTTTCTTGGTTGGTTATTAACCTAGTACAGGAGGCCATTTTCGTTGTTATCCCTACGGGAGGCCGAGAGGCCATTTTGGTTATTATCCTAGTACGGGAGGCCAACAAAGTATTGTAGAGGCAGTAGAGGACCTAAGAAGACATGGGATGTCTCCAGAATAGAAACATAGGAAAAGGATGATGTCACAACTTCCTCCAGGACAGATGCTTATCCTTCCGACTTCAGAGGGAGTCAAACTATTTGAGAAGAAGGAAGAAACAATAGATTCTCCCCCTTCAGCGGTTCAGAGGGAGACAGTCATTGATCCAGTTGATTCAGTAGCTACAGTTGATGTTCCCAGAGACATTGCAGTAGGCCATAAAAGGCCTACCTGGGCTCGACAAACTCTGCAGGAGGAAGAGCGACATGCAACTCCTTGAGGCACATTCTGAGAGAGCAAGAGACCACAGAGATTTTCAAGCTATGTTTCAGCTATGAGCCAATCATTGATACTAAGCCTTCTTGTCATGGAGAAGCAGCAGGTCAGTAGGTATAGCAAGATGCCATGAATATCAGTCCATCATGAAGAATGATGTGTGGATATTGTTCTGAGACCAGAAGGGAAGGTTGTAGTGACTTCCAAGTGGATCTATAAGATCAACCATGCAGCTGATGGAACTGTCAAGAAATACAAAGCAAGATTTGTGGCCAGAGGATTCTCCCAGGTGGATGGAATTGATTATGAAGATCTCAGGTGGATGGAATTGATTATGAAGAGACATTTGCTCCAGTAGCCCGATACACTTCCATCTGTACAATTACTGCCCTAGCAGCATCCATGGGTTGGAGACTACATCAGATGGATGTAAAGACAGCATTTCTCAATGGTGAGATTGAGAAAGAGGTTTACATTGAGCAGCCAGAAGGATTCGTGATACATGAGCAGAAATCCCATGTGTGCAGGTTGAAGAAAGCCCTGTGTATGGAATAAAGCAGGCACCTCGTGCTTGGTACGAGAAGATGGATGGATTCCTGATGAATTTGGGCTTCAACAAGACTGTTG
>JASDQU010681400.1:47562-64834 GCA_032191745.1 Picea mariana
GGTGTTCCCGAAGGAACCACGAGACAGGTGAAAAGACCAAAGCCATTCTCCAGTTATACGGCTTTGATGTGTGATCTCCTAGAGGAGGAGCCTACCTGTTTTGAAGAAGCCATTCAGAGGAAAGAATGGGCAGATGCCATGACAGAGGAATACCAATCCATAATAAAGAACGATGTATGGGAAATAGTTCCAAGACCGAAGAGTAAGGATGTGGTATCTTCCAAATAGCTCTTCAAAATAAAACATGTTGCTGATGGAAGTATTGAGAAGTATAAAGCAAGATTTGTCGCTCGTGGATTTTCTCAAAAAGAAGGCGTTGACTATGAAGATACATTTGCTCTTGTAGCGAGATACACTTCGCTTAGAACCATCATAGCCCGTGCAGCTAAGATAAAGTGGAAGTTACACCGGATGGACATAAAGACAACTTTCCTAAATGGTGTTATCGAAGAGGAAGTGTATATAGAGCAACCTCAAGGATTTGAAGTTGAAGATAGGAAGTCTCATGTCTACAAGTTGAAGAAGGCTCTATACGGATTGAAGCAAGCTCCTAGAGTTTGGTATGGCCAGATAGACAGTTTCCTGACGAGCTTGTGCTTTACCAAGAGTAAAGCAGATTCTAACCTCTACTTCAAGGTTATGAATGATGAGCCAGTAATACTATTACTGTATGTGGATGACTTATTCTTAACTGGAGAAGAAAATCTCATCACTGAATGTAAGAAGAGACTCGCTTCAGAATTTGAGATGAAAGACCTTGGCCTAATGCACTATTTCTTAGGTCTTGAGGTATGGCAGAGTCCAGAGAGGATCTTCCTTAACCAAGGGAAGTATGCAGTCGAAATCTTGAAGAGATTCGACATGTTAGAGTGCAAGCCCATGAATACACCCATGGAAATGAAGCTGAAGCTGAAGATGCTGGTTGATACTTCGTCAAAATTGATTGATGCCACACTGTATAGACAAATTATTGGATCGTTGATGTACCTGACGAGCACCAGACCAGATATTTGTTTTGCCATGAATAACTTGAGTCAGTTTCTAGTAGAACCCAGACATGTTCACCTTGTGGCTGCAAAACATGTGATGAGGTACCTTAAGGGTACATTAGATTGTGGTCTCAGTTATGATGGAGATCATGATTTCACATTGAGTGGGTACACTGATTCAAATTGGGCAGGAAGTGTTTCTGACAAGACAAATACTTCAGGATGATGTTTCGGTTTGGGATCAGCCATGATCTCGTGACAGAGTAGGAAGCAAGGTTGTTGAAGTGTTTCTGACAGGAAAAGCACTTCAGGATGATGTTTCGGTTTGGGATCAGCCATGATCTCGTGACAGAGTAGGAAGCAATCCAACACTGCTCTCAGCATAGCGGAAGCAGAATACATTGTTGCGTGTTCTACTAGTTGCGAAGACATATGGCTTCAAAAGTTTCTGACCGGTCTATTTGACCTAGAGATGGAAGCAACCACGATCCTATGTGACAACAAGAGATGCATAAAGATGACAAAGAATCTTGTATTCCATGATAAGTCGAAGCACATAGAGATTCGATATCATTACATCCGTGACATGGTGCAGAGAGGAGCCATAAAGCTCCAGTATGTTAGCACGGATGAACAGGTTGTTGATGAACTTTATCTCGTGTAAAGTTTGAGAAATTTCGAGATAAGCTTGGAATAGTCCGAAAGGACCTTCCTCGAAAGGGGGAGTAATTTTTTTGATGCGACATCTCTTGCTTCCAGCTTCATTGCTGTGACGTAAAGCAAGAAGATGTAATGAAACTAGTACTGTGCTTCCAACTTGACAACTGTGACGTAAAGCCAGTCTAGTATCTTGCTTCCAACCTGATGGTTGTGACGTAAAGCAAGAATATGTGATGAGACTAGTACTGTGCTTCCGTCTTGGCAGCTGTGACGTAAAGCCAGTCTAGTATCTTGCTTCTAACCTGATGGTTGTGACGTAAAGAAAGAAGATGTGATGAGACTAGTACTATGCTTCCGGCTTAACAGCTGTGACGTAAAGCCAGTCTAGTATCTTGCTTCCAACCTGATGGTTGTGATGTAAAGCAAGACGATGAGATGAGACTAGTACTATGCTTCCAGCTTGACAGCTGTGACGTAAAGCCAGTCTAGTATCTTGCTTCCAGCTTGATTGCTGTGACATAAAGCAAGACGAGTACCTTGCTTCCAGCTTGATTGTTGTGACATAAAGCAAGATTAGTACTGTGCTTCTAGCCTTACAGCTATGACGTAAAGCCAGTCCAGTATTATGATGATGAGCCAGCCTTGTGCTGTGATGATGATGTATTAGTTTTATACTAATCCATATTGATGCAGATGATGATTGCATTCCTTTGAGAATGATGATGTTGCCGATGAAGAAAACTTCCGATGATTTACAGATATGTCAGTCAGTGTTCCAAGATGATATTGATGATGTTGTCCTCCTAATGTTGTTGATGATAAAGGCCTCTTTCTCATCTGATGCTACTGTAGAATACCCTTGTTAAGGGGGAGTGTTGAAATAATGTAACTGCAAAGTGTATTCTTATTATTATTTGATATATTATTCATTGGATAAATCCCCATTGTGGATTGATCATGTCGGCTATTGTAAAAGGACCAAATCCCCTTTTGCGGATTGGTCATAATATAATTGTAATAGGCAAAAGAAGAAGTCGGCCCCAGAATATATCAAAGAGGTCCCGAAATATAATAAAGGTGGTTATAACCACCTAGGAGAAGAATTCGGCCCTGCCAGTGAAAGGACACTCCCACACGTGCCAGTCTTGTATACATAAGGAGGCCAACGCCTCACTTAGACACACACTGACTTGTTTGTTTGAGAGACAAGTTTCGGAGTTGCAGCTGGAGAAGAGAGAGAGAGAGAGAGGTGCATCTTTGGGAGAGGAATTTCTGTACTTGTTTGAGTTATCTCTTGGCATTGTATTGACTATCTATATTAAGGAAGTTTTGTTGGGTTTTCTGCCCCATGAGGGTTTCCTAGGATAAATTATGTGTCTCTTGTGATTGTGTATTTCTCAGTGATTCTATCTTATGCTATTGTTATCTATTGAAATGCAAAGAACTCTAATAATATCTTAAACCTTAACAATATGAGTGTGCTCTCTCATGAGCGATACTAAGTAGTGAAGTGTGAGAGAAAGATTGTATAAGAGTTGTTCTGAACTTTGATATCTTAATATAAGATTGTTGTTTATGAGTGTTATTCTGATCTTTTGCCGGTGATTTAGTCAAGTATAAGCACAAGCCTGCCTGTGAGCTTGGGCCCACTCACAGGTACGAATTTGTGATATTTAATTTTCAGCATATAGCTATTAGTTATTAGTTTCTAAATAGTTGTTAGTTTATGTTAATTTCATTTTGAGTTAAATGCATGTGGTAGATTGGACATGGGCTGCATAATGGCCACTTGCAATTTGCTGAAGAATGATGACTAAGGATTGTTAAGACTAGATTCTTGCAGATTTTTTATTCTGTTCTCATCCTTTGTTTATTTTGATATCATATATTAAATTTGGGTGTGCACTTTCTATCTGTAATAATGTCTGAATGTCATTAGMAAAACTATGAGTTGGGAATTGTAAATCCTGTTGATCTGATTTCAATGCATTGATTTAATAATAGTTTGCTTTCAGTGTGTGGATTAGAATATATTAGATAGTTCCTTTTGACTATGTGTGTGTGTTGTAGAATTACTATACTTGTGTCCCCTCTAGGTGAACATACGAAGGGGCAGGGTTATGAGAGMTCAGAGACCTAACTCAGAGAGATACCACCARCAAGGTTGGAGGTCAAGAGGATTGTGACTTTCTCCCTTATATTCCATGCATRGTTTAGTTTAGTTAGTCTTTTCCAATATCTTGGTGAAAATTTTCTTTCTGTGTATATTGCACCGGGTGCCTCGCAAGTGTAAACTGAACCCTAGGTTGAAAAATTAATTGACAGAGTGTAGAGTGACACCAATTAATTGGGAGTCATACTTACACCTCRTCAGTATTCATGACTACGATAGCAATAAGTTGTATCAACATATGCATAATAAGTCATCCTTGGGCCCCACTCTAAATGTACGGTGGTCTTCCTAAGATGTGGAATTTCAGTGGGATAATCAAGTTGAGGAAACTTTCGGCTTCTATGTTCTCATACAAACTCAGAGTGTTTGTTTGGTTAGTTATTTATCAATATTTTCCTACTAAAGAAACACTTGCAAAGAGTGGCTTCATATACGATAAATGAATTTCCTTCTCCAAATTTGAATCATTCAACCACATTCTATGGGAGTGCCAATTGGCATGTCAATGTTGGGAACATATTCAGTAGAAGTTCTCATACTTGTTTTAGGTTACCATTGATTTGGAGAAAAACTCTCCTTATGGACTCCAACTCGCTCATCCTATTGCCTCATGATGGCTTGTGGCACTACATTCAAGTTGTTGCTATCTTTTCTCTATGGAAGCTGAGTTGTAAGTTTATTTTTGAGGGCCCTAGTGTTGTTGATTGTAGCTTCATGAGACATTCTCCAGATTGTTCTCCTCTGGATTGAGTTGAGACGTCTGTGAGATAGCCGATGTGATGGGTGTGTCATACTCCTCTGGAATGAGTTGAGATGACATGTGGTCTCTTGTCGTACTCTTCTGGACTGAGTTGAAAGGACTTGAGATGGTCTCATGTTTGACTCCTATGGACTTAGTTGAGTCAACATGAGATGGCTCTCCAGATGGTATTCCTATGGACTTAGTTGAGTTAATCTATTGAGAGTCATGTCCTTGTGGCTGAACACTAGAGGATGTGTGGATCCCTTGTTATATTGTCTGAAAGTAAGATTTGTTGTAACCCTAATTTGTGTTGTAAATGGTACAAGTCAGCCCCACCATGTAAAAGATAATTAATATTGTGTAATGATTAATTATATTTTAAGTTGTTCAGGTCGCCCTATTGTGCCAATAGACACATCCATTTGATGTGTCTAAGTCTTGTATTTATATGAGAGATAGATCCCCATTGTGGATCACTCTCACTTGTCATCTCATGATTTCAAACCTACTTGTACAGATGAAGTACACATCCTTCTAAGGCGCTATCTTTCTGAGTTATAGGGCACCCTCTTGTGTGCTAGGGTTTGGTGGTGTATGGTGGATCTTCTCTTGGCAATATAAGMAAAGGATTGTTGGGTTTTTTCCCTTGATTGAGAAGGGTTTCCCAGGATAAATTCTGGTGTCTTTTGTGCATGGTTATTCTTTTTGTGATCTTGGTTTACTGCAACTAGTGTAGTGTTGTTGCAGTGGTTAGGGTTCAAGTAAATGCTAAACAGAAATAAACTACATGCTTGAGATAAATTCAACATGGTATCATAGCAGTTCCCGAAGAAGATCATGTGCATAGTAAATGAAGGAAGGTTGTGGGAGGTTGAGGGATGCTACCCCTATCGCTAGTGTAAGGAGAGGGTCGGACCCCTGTGGTGAAGTTTTAAGGCTGGTCGCAGGCCTATTAGCCTTGGTCGAGCCTTCATAAGGGTCTTGAAGGAAAATCGCAGCATGGAGAATCCCCTCTAGGGTTGTCGTAGCTAGAAGGAGTCTTAACTGCAGACCTAAAAACCAAACCCTAAACAAAATTTCCAACCGAATTTTGGGAAGAATCTGAGGCAACGAATAAGTGTTATCTGAGACAGTCTTGTGGTATTTATGAGGCCTATTCTGTGGCAGAATTAAGGGTATGACAACAAGAACCTGAGGCAGTTTTCAAGTAACTTTTGAAGCAAGTTCTAAAGTATTTTTTGAGGCAACTCTGTGGTAGATCTGAGGCTAGTTTCATATGAACAAAGTGAGTTTTTATAAGTCTGTTCTAGGAAGAGTTTTGAGGAATATTTTGAAGAATTTTAGGCCAATTTTGAAGTGAACTCAAGGTGGTTGTTCTGGAACAGTTTTGTGACAATTTTTGAAGAAAATCCAATAACAGTTTTTGTGACAAAGTTTGGGCCTGTTCTATGGCTGTTTTTGAAAGAGTGATAAGGCACATTTCTAGGAGTAACCTTGGCGAGTTCCAGACCCGGGTTGAGGTCCCTCTTTTGAAGAAAATTTCAGGCATATTTCAATTGAAGAATTGAGGACCGAGCTTGAGATTTACCTTGGATACAAATTTCAGGTTTTCTACAGGAAGTATACTAGCAAATTTCTAAATATGAGTTTGAAGACATTTTTCATTTTGAGGTAAATTTATGAAACTTGTTTCAAGAGTGATATTTGGTGTGAATTTTGAGTGTGGGATATAAGTGCACCTTATGCAAGCTCTAGTGGACATCAAGGAGACTAGTCTTGCAACTAGTGATGTGCAAGGTTTCAAGCCCTTGTCACAAGGAGACTAGACTTGCAGGTAGTGATGTGCAAGGTTTCAATCCCTTGTCACTATGTGAATCATTTTCCTTTGTGGAAGAAAGGAAAGAAACATTATCCACCTCAAAAGAAGTCAAGGAATGCAAGCAAGAACTACGAGGAGTTCTTCTCTATATYAGTCTTCTCGAGAAGACCAAAAGCAAGATTGAGCATGATTGCAGACTACGGTAAGTTTTGTACTACTTTCCTTATTTGATTTCATCATTACTCTATAGTTGCTTGCATTTTGATAATGAAGGGTTTTATCCCTGGTATGGGATCCCTCATGACTTGGACCATTATCCCTGCTAAGGGAGTCCAAATTTTATTGGTTGGTTGTTATCCTAGTACAGGAGGCCATTTTGGTTATTATCCATATGGGAGGCCATCTTGGTTATTATCCTAGTACGGGAGGCCAACAAAGTACTGTAGAGGCAGTAGAGGACCTAAGAAGACATGGGACATCTCCAAGTTATCAGCACCAAAAAAGGAAGATGTTTATCCTTTAGACTTCAGAGGGAGTCAAACTATTTGAGAAGAAGGAAGAGACAATACCTTCTCCCCCTTCAACAGTTAAGAGGGAGACAATTATTTGATCCAATTGATCCAGTTGATCATGTTGATCTAGTGGATGTTCCCAGAGACATTGTAGTAGGCCAGAAGAGGCCTGCATGGGCTCGACAAACTCTGTAGGAGGAAGAGGGACATGTAGCTCCTCATGATACATTCTGAGAGAGCAAGACACCACAAATATTTTTGAGCTATGTTTCATCTATGAGCCACATCATTGATACTGAGCCTTATAGTCATGGAGAAGCAGCAGGTCAACAAGTTTGACAAGATGCCATGACTGAAGAGTATCAGTCCATCATGAAGAATGATGTGTGATATATTGTTCTGAGATCATAAGGGAAGTCTGTAGTGACTTCCAAGTGGATCTATAAGATCAAACATGCAACAGATGGAAGTGTCGAGAAGTACAAAGTGAGATTTGTGGCTATAGAATTCTCTCATGTGGAGGGAATAGATTATGAGGAGACATTTTCTCATGTTGCCCGATACACTTCCATCCGTATGATTATTTCCCTAGCTGCATCCATGGATTGGTGTAATGTTCCCAAGCCAAATTGCTAGGAACATTGAATTTTTCATTGATTTTTATGGGTTTTCTGGTTGTGGCATTTTGTCAAACACTTTGCAGATTTTGTCCTCTTAAGTTGGGTTGGGGTTTATACTGGTGGTTCTGTGTGTATTTGCAGCGAGTAAATAATATCAATGTAACAATGGAATGTACTCAACAAGATGCAAGATCAATAACACAATAAATAGCCATAAATACCTCAGATCTTATTAATTAATAATAGATCTCTGATCTCATGCAAAATGGTGCAGATCTGGAATACATATAGGGGAATAGAGTGTTTGGATGATAAAGCCTCCAAGATACAAGATATATGAAGATCCAGGCTTCCAAAAGCCTCTCCAAGCTATAAACCAAAAACCCAGATGAACCAACTCAAAACCCAGCTGAAATGTGATGATCTTCCTAGCACAATGCACCCCTCATTGGTTGTAGCAAACAAAGAATTTGGCCTCTTTGAAGATGGCCATCAAACCCTTTGAGAAAGATGTAAAATTTTATATCGGGCCAAGTGAAACCCCCTTGCAAGATCTCAGGCTGAATGATGAAGAGTTGACCCACCAAATGATTGAATCCTCAATATACAGTGCCCCCTCCTTCTCTCCAACTCATGCCAAGCTCCAATAAATAATATAACAGAAAAAACCCTCTGGAATAGGATAAAGAAGGCACCCTAGTCCATACAAAGAATAACCAAAATCCCCTTTTCCCATAATCCTTCTCCTCTTTCCAGATCGAGATACTCTTCTCAATATGGTGGGCCCTCCTGCTAAAAACCCCATGTAGTTGCACACTATTTCTCTATGAACCTGCAATTGTTGTAGGATCCACCTGTGGTTGAGATAGACTACTGTAAAATGGTGAGGGATGAATATTTCACCTCCGTGAAAAATCTTGGACCAGTTTGGGTGGAATATTTCATCACTGAGTTGATCTCTAGGGTTTGTTAAGTCAAAACCATCAAAACCCCCAAGTGCATGGGCTCACTAGCAAGAAGCCAAATATCAAACTGATAATCAACATAATGAGAGAATAGAGGCCCCTATCTCTCTCTTATACGCCTTGTTCACCTTTTCTCTCCAAGTGACTTTTACTTTATTTATTTATTAATTAATTTATTAAATCACTTAATTAATTAATTAACCCTTTTTCCTCTAAAAAGTGGTTTATCCGTCCTCATGGCTTCCCCGACCACTGAAAATTGCTCCTCATCATCTTATTTTGTAGTGTTCTTCCCCCCAATTATGATGAGCTATTACACTAAGAGGTTCCTCCAAGTATTATTCCCAATATGACCTGCTTAGTGGATTTAATTAAAATATAACCCATAATAACTCAAAAATACAGAAATTGTCGAAATGCAACGAAACCAAAGCCAAGTTGTGCAGAATGGATCCTGATGATGAAATATGATGAACGATGCAAGTCGGGCCCAATAAAACTCCTCAATAGCTCCTATACTCTCTATCACACCCATCTAGCTACTTTGGTCAACATAACACTCTGTAATTTAATGATGTTTAAAAGTGGGGACATTACAGTCCTCCTTGCTAGAAAATTTTTTGTCCTCAAGAAATAAGTGAGTCAACCTATATATGATATCGGTGTCCCACATCCACCTGTGTGACACAAAGTAGACTCCACTCAAGATGTGGCCCCTCCAAGTGCTCACCATCCTAGTCAACTCCAAAAGAAACCACTCTGCTCGAAATTCAACTCCATCAAACATTGAACTACCAAGTACTCCAATCCATGGATCCCATATCAAGATGTGAATTTCAATGCCCTGTGAATTATATACCTGTGACATATCAATACCATGAGTCTCCTTCCAATAACACACTGCCTCCACCAGCTAAACATGTCGTTATCATAGTGAGGTACTATAAGACCTCAGTGAATCACTATCAAGTGACGTGCCCCCCTCAATCTGAAGCTCAATGGAAAATCAAAGTGGATTTCCCTTGCCAAGATCCACTCGCCTCCATCAATCAATGAGATTCCTAGTCCTATAACCGAGGGTCCCATGCTAATCTGTGAAAGGAACCATCACGTTGGTGCTACACTACTCTGATCATGATTGCTTGCGCCACGCATGCATATGGAATCCTCCACTCTCGGATCCTGATAAAATGAAGAAAATTATTGATCAAATGGACTCCCATATCCCATGGAAAATTTGGAAGTTCATCATGTCCCATTCCCACTAATTGTTGATGTGCCATACTGATAACTATCAGAATCCCTCCATACTCATCCCAATGAGAATCGAAATCTGCATCACCCTCTGAGATATCCTCTATCCCACGGCCTAAGGTACTCTCCATAATGCTCAAATCCTCAATTGTCTATCTTTGATGATCCACCCCTATCCTGATGTATGCAATAAAGATACGTCTGTCAGGTGGTCTATGTCTACCAACTCTCCATGTCCACGACCACTGTCTATCTCCCCTTGTGTTGCTATCAATGATGAAAGTATCGGGAAAGGTTAACAAAAAAATATGCAACCGTCTATAGGAATGGAATGTATCATATGCTTTGGTCAATCCCAAGGACTTGATCAAAAGCTCATCCACTGGTGCCCAAGGTGAATGATGGCATGTACTCACAATAAACTCCAACCACCAGGTACAACAACATGTATCTCCACCAACTATGATTCAATCACTCTCCATCCCTCATCACCCACGCAACTGCTGCTACTGTGAAGGTGATCTCCTAGAGATATATATTGTTTCAATGGAGAGGAGTCTCCAAGCTCTACTAAGTACATCTCCTCCCTGAAATCCAGTGTGTCCATCTCTGCATGTCTCTGTGAACTACCACTCATCGCTGTATGCCCCTGCACACTCGTGTAATCTCTGGTATATACTTGCAACATCATGGATCCTGGGTGTACTACTGGGTCATCCTCTATATGAAATTCAACGACTCCTAGAACACAAATGGAAGTGTCCTCATAACTGCCCCTGGCTCTGGAATCCCCATGTGTATGTGTGCGCTCAACTATCTCAACACCCTCATGAAGGGTGGTCCTTGTGACCCATGGATATCCTCCTGCGTCTCTGGATCATATCTATCCATACTCATTAGTGATCCTAGGTACTCCTCATGCTCCTCCATCAACTGATGCTCCATTTTTAAACCACTAACATCCTCTAGCAATGTGGTTGAAGGATATATCTAACTCTTTGTTGAGATAGATGTAGTGGATCTTTGTCTAGTCTCATCAAGGAGCTCCTCTAATCTGGAATTTGATTCTGGAAGGGTTGTCTTTGTTCCTTCCAAGAGTCCTCGTGTGCTCACCAACTCATGAGTGAGTCGGTCCACCTCCAACTCCTGCTCCCTCAGGGCCCTATGATACATCTCGTTAATCACCAAGAGGTAATATTTGTCCATTAACAATTGTTGGTAGTCGACCCTCAACACAGTCACTCTCTCCCTGAGAGCATGAAAGTCATCCATGGCAAGTCCCCCATTTGAACTATCATGTGCCATCGATGCCTTCCAGCAATATCCTGCCACCAATGCATGTGTGTCATCAATGCACCTAGTGGCTGCCCTGATCATGTCCTCACTGACTCTCAATTGTCCTGCTAAGTGTTGTGACTCCTCGTCACAATCCTGCTAGGGTGCTACCTCATGCCCCTCACTGCTAGTGTCAACAATGGAATCCTCAACAACAAACTCCTCAACAAATAAGGTACTAAACTGCCCACTGTCCACTGTGCTACTAATTTCTCCTGTATGCCAATGCACACCATCACCAACTGCTACCCCCATATGCATCGCACTGTATTCTGTATGAGCAGTTGTATCCTCCTGTGCGCTCACTCTACTAATGTCATATGCACCTGGGTCCCATAAAAATGTATCTAGACATGAGATGTGGTCATCCCGACCAATAAGRAGTGCATCCTCATCATTGTAGACTGGTTCTGGAAGTGAGTGTCCCATCAAACTGTCAGTCTCCACAACTTGATCTAACAATGGAATCTCCAAAAAAGGTGACTCGCTCTCCTCATACAGATGTGTATGTGTAAGGTTAGTTGTCTCCAAGTCATGTATCTCCTCCYGGGGCTGCAGATCCATATGTCCCCGGTGTACAATCCTCACACAAGCCTCCTCCACCATATCATAGATGCCACTGATATCCTCATGTGTCGTGGCTATCATAGGTGTCTGAGAAGATGAAAAATGTGTCATGATCATCATAGAAAACTCATCCTCCTCCACGCATGACTTCCTAAAAGCCATGTATACACCCAAGGGTAGGTCATCCAACCTCCTAATCTCATCATATCTCAGTGCTAACACCTGTGAATCCTCACACGTGTCACCACTGTGCTGAAGTGTTGAATCCTCAACACTGCGTGATAAGGAAGATGAAGAACATGCACCATCATCTTGTTCATCCAACTGTCCCCCAGATGTGCAAGAGTCACTAGCCTCATCAGACTGCTCTAAATAGGCATCTATGGCCTCATCCTCATGCATCTCCTCATCCTCATCCTCAATGTCATAGTGCACCTCAACAATGTGCACCTTCCCTTTGCCCCTGCATCTGTGATCTGGCTCCCAAGGCTCTTTGCAACTGTAGCAAAGTTCTCTTCTCCTAATGGGTGTAGGATTAACTTGTGCTTCCTTCCATCTAGCTGCGTTGGATCTGTTTTCCTCTGCTATTCCAACCCAATGTGTAACGTCATCGTTGCTCCACCTAGGACTTTTTATGGATATAAACTATTGGAGTGTTACTTGAGCCCTAAATCTCTCACTAAGGGCATAATATTCCCTTTCACAACATACAATCTCTCTAGCAAAGTCCATAGAATCCATCTCTCCTTATGGAAGACCCCTTAGGTTGGGAGGAATCTTCACTCTGATTCCTCTGTAATGTTCCCAAGCCAAATTGCTAGRAACATTGAGTTTTTCATTGATTTTTATGGGTTCTCTGGTTGTGGCATTTTGTCAAACACTTTGCAGATTTTKTCCTCTTAAGTTGCATTGGGGTTTATACTGGTGGTTCTTTGTGTATTTKCAGCAAGTAAATAATAACAATGTAACAATGGAATGTACTCAACAAGATGCAAGATCAATAACACAAGAAATGGCCATAAATACCTCAGAACTGATTTATTAATAATAGATCTCTGACCTCATAGAAAATGGTGCAGATCTGGAATACATATAAGGGAATAGAGTGTTTGGCTGATAAATCCTCCAAGATGCAAGATAGATGAAGATCCAGGCTTCCAAAATCCTCTCCAAGTTGTAGACCAAAAACCCAGATGAACCAACTCATAAACCAGTTGAAATGTGATGATCGTCCTAGCACAATGCGCCCCTCACTGGCTATAACAAACCAAGAATTCATCCTAAGATGGTCATCAAACCCTCTAAGAAAGATGCCAAACTGTAGATCATCCAAGTGAAATCCCCTTGCAATATATTAGGCTGAATGATGAAGAGTTGACCCACCAAATGATTGAATCCCCAATCTACAGTGTGTCCTCCTTCTCTCCAATTCGTGCCAAGCTCCAATAAATAATATGACAGAAAAAAAGCCTATGAAATAGGCTAAAGAAGGTGCCCTAGGCCATACAAAGAATACCCAGAAGCCCCTTTTTCCCAGAATCCTTCTCCTCTTTCCAGATCGAGCTACTCTTCTCAAGATGGTGCACCCTCCTGCTGAAAACCCCTTGTAGTTGCACATTGTCTCTCTTTGAACCTGTAATTGTTATAGCATCCACCCATGGCTGAGATAGACTGATGTAGAATGGTGAAGGAGGAATCTTTCACCTCCGTGACCAATATTGGACCAGGTTGGGTGGAATATTTCACCACCGAGCTGATCTCTAGGGTTTGTTTAGTCAAAACCATCAAAAACCCCAAGTGCATGGGCTCACTAGAAAGAAGCCAGATATCAAACTGATAATCAACATAATGAGAGAATAGAGGCCCCTATATCTCTTTTACACTCCATGTTCACCTTTTCTCTCCAAGTGACTTTTACTTTATTTAATTATTAATTGATTAATTAAATCACTTAATTAATTAGTTAACCCTTTTTCCTCTAAAAAGTGGCTTACCCGTCCTCATGGCTTCTCCGACCATTGAAAGTCACTGCTCGTCATATTATCATGTAGTGCTCTTCCTCTCGATTCCGATGAGCTATTACACTAAGAGGTTCCTCCAAGTATTATGCTCAATATCACCTGTTTAGTGGATTTAATTAAAATATAACCCATAGTAACTCAAAAATACAGAAATTGTCGGAATGCAACGGAACCAAAGCCAAGTTGTGCGGAATGGATCCTGATGATGAAATGTGATGAACGATGCAAGTTGAGACCAATAAAACCCCTCAATAGTTCCTATACTCGCTATCACACCCATATGGTTGCTCTTGTTAGCATAACACTCTATAATATAATGATGTCCAAAAGTGGGGACATTACAGTTGGAGACTACATCAGATGAATGCAAAGACAACCTTTCTCAATGGTGAGATTGAGGAAGAAGTTTACGTTGAGTAGTCAGATGGATTTGTGATACATGAGCAGAAGTCTCATGTGTGTAGGTTGAAGAAATCCCTGTATGGACTAAAATAGGGACCTCGTGCTTGGTATGAGAAGATTGATGGATACTTGATGAGTTTGGGTTTCAGCAAGAGTGTTGTTGATCCAAACCTATACTACCACATTATTGGTGATGAGTGCCTGATTTTGGTCCTATATGTTGATGACTTATTCCTCACTGGTTCAGAGAGCCTCATTGTTGAATGCAAGCGTGCATTGGCATCTGAATTTGAGATGAAGGGCCTTGGTATGATGCACTACTTCTTGGGACTAGAAGTATGGCAGAGGACTAATGAGATTTTCCTGAGTCAAGAAAAATATACAGTCAAGATATTGAAGAAATTCGGGATGACAGACTGCGGATCCATGCCTACACCGATGGTGATGAATTTGAAAAAGATGAACAAGGCTTCTTCTGAGTCAGGCGAGATTAATCCACATCTTTACAAACAACTGATTGGATCATTGATGTATCTGGTTAACACCAGACCTAATATATGCTATGCAGTGAGTGTACTCAGTCAGTTTATGAGTCAGTCGATACAGACACACTGGATAGCAGTGAAGCATGTGTTGATATATCTACGAGGCACAATTGGTTATGGCCTGATATATGCCTCTGTTGTAGACATGAGATTGTAGGGATATGTCGATGCAGATTAGGTAGGGAGTGCAGTGGACTGGAAGAGCACATTCGGTTGTTGTTTTACTTTGGGGTCTACCATGGTTTCCTGGTGCAGTAGGAAACAAACTTATGTGGCTTTGAGTATCGCATAAGTAGAGTACATTGCATTATGTGTGGCAGTCCACGAAGCAGTGTGGATTCACAAGCTCCTTGCAGATTTATTTGGTCATGAGATGGATTCCATCGTTATCCATTGCGATAACCAGAGCTGTGTGAAGCTCTCCAAGAATCATGTGTTTCACAATAAATCGAAACACATTGAGATCAAATACCATTACATCAGAGATATGGTGCAAAGGAAAACAGTACATGTGAAATACCTTTCTACACACGAGCAAGTTGCAGATGTCTTCACCAAATCGCTTGCCAGGACGAAGTTTGAGAACTTTTGTGAGAGACTTGGCCTGTGGAGAATTCCTCCCTAGCTGAGAGGGAGTGTTGTTGATTGCAGCTTCATGAGACATTCTCCAGATCGTTCTCCTCTGGACTGAGTTGAGATGTTTGTGAGATAGCCCATGGGATGGGTGTGTCATACTCCTCTAGACTGAGTTGAGATTATGTTTGGTCTCTTGTCGTACTCCTCTGGACTGAGTTGAGACGACTTGAGATGGTCTCTTGTTTGACTCCTATGGACTTAGTTGAGTCGACATGAGATGGATCTCCAGATGGTACTCCTATGGACTTAGTTGATATAATTTGTTGAGAGTGACGTCCTTATGGTTGAGCACAGGTGGACGTGTCCCTAGTGGCTGAGCACTAGAGGATGTGTGGATCCCTTGCTATATTGTTTGAGAGTAAGATATGTTGTAACCCTAATTTGTGTTGTAAAGGGTACAAATCAACCCCACCATGTAAAAAATAATTAATATTGTGTAATGATTAATTATATTTTAAGTTGTTCAGGTCGGCCCTATTGTGCCAATAGACACATCCATTTGATGTGTCTAAGTCTTGTATTTATATGAGAGATATATCCCCATTGTGGATCACTCTCACTTGTCATCTCATGATTTCATACGTACTTGTACGGCTGAAGTGTGAATCCTTCTAAGGCGCTATCTTTCTCATTTATAGGGCATCCTCTTGTGTGCTAGGGCTTGGTGGTGGATGGTGGATCTTCTCTTAGAAATATAAGCAAAGGATTGCTGGGTTTTTCCCCTTGATTGAGAAGGGTTTTACCAGGATTAATTCTGGTGTCTTTTGTGCATGGTTATTCTTCTTGTGATCTTGGTTTACTACAGCTAGTGTAGTGTTGATGAAGTGGTTATGGTTCAAGTAAATGCTAAACATAAATAAACTGCATGCTTGAGCTAAATTCAATACCTAGTAGTATTGTTTCTGCATGTCAAAGGCCAAGGTTGGATGAGTTATGGTTGCAAGCTAGGGATAAAGGATTTTTTCCTTTCAAAGGTGCCAAAGATGCTTGGACAACCACTATCTCAGACCTTATTGCAGCCTTAACAAAAATAAGATAACTATCATTATGTTTGTCCATTCTTCTCTACACCTGTAAATATTATTCTCCACCTGTACATAATGTTTTCTGAGTAAATAAAAGTATTTTTCAAAAAATTAAAAAAATCGTCAAGGAGTGTTTGATCACCACGCAGAAGCCATCACAGGACTGCCAACACCATCATGTGCACATCCAGGCGTTGCTTGGAAAGCATGATAGAGTGTTCGGACCATTAACAACAGGGAGACTACCTGACAAGGGGATTTGAGCATGTCATTGAGTTAGAGGAGGGGGCAAAACCCATGATCACCACACTATACAGACATCCAAATAAGTTTAAGGATGAGATAGAGAAGGCCATACAGGAGTTGTTGAATATGGGCACATCAGGCCATGCTCTAGTCCCTTCGCTTCATCAGTTGTATTGGTGAAAAAGAAGGATGGCACGATGAGGATGTGCATCGATTACAGGCTGTTGAACAAGAAGATAATTAAGAACTGGTAATCAATACTCGTGATCGATGAGTTGATAGATGAGTTGCATGGGGCAGTGTATTTCTCGAAGATTGATCTTCGATCGAGTACCATCAAATCTAGGCCAGAGAGGAGGAAATCCACAAATAGAGTTTAGATGTCACTACGGGCACTATGAGTTTCTAGTCATACCCTTTGGGTTAACTTACACACCAGCCACCTTCCGGTCTTGTATGAACCATATCTTCAACAACCAAATGAGGAAGTTCTTATTGGTCTTCTTTGATGATCTATTGATCTATAAGAGGACTTGGGAGGAGCATTTGAGGCATATAGATGAGACTCTTAGCATCATGGAGGAGTAATCATTGGTTGCCAAGTGTTAATGTTTAAGCCATTATTATAGATGTTTGCATTTCATTAGATAACAATAGCATAATCCAAGATCACTGAGAAATACACAATCACAAGAGACACAACATTTATCCTGGGAAACCCTCTAGGGGAAGAAAACCCAGCAAAACTTCCTTAATATAGA
>JASDQU010681401.1:7864-18436 GCA_032191745.1 Picea mariana
AGTGGATTTGGATGTTGTACCACTTGATATATGTGGCATAGTGTCGGGAATTCCTTATCTTTATGATAGAAAAGAAGTCTTCTTTCGTCATGAGAACAAATACCACCTTACTAAGGGAGGAATGGAATATATTTTTAGAGCTCACAACATGAGGGTAAATACAACACTTGTTAGTGCAAGGAAAATGAAAAGACTCATAAACAATAATACGAGACATGTACTCATGGTCGTAAGAGAGAAAGATGTCGGGACATCATCCGATGGTTTCGAAGGATGTTATCCTTCCCATAAAAAAGAATTAATTGATATTGTTTCTAAGTATGATGATATTTTTTAGGAACCAGAGGGATTACCTCCTAAGAGGGAAATCCAACATGAAATACATCTTCAACATGATTATCCTCTTCCTAATGTGGGCATGTACAGGATGTCAGATGTGGATATGACAAATATCAAGAAGCAGGTACATGGCTTATTGAATCAAGGGGTCATCAGGCCTAGTTTATCTCCTTGTGGTTCTCTGATTGTAATGGTGAAAAAGAAATATGGCACATGGAGAATGTGTGTTGATTACTAGGCCTTAAATAAAATGAAGGTGATAAATTGATACCCTCTTGTTGAGGGGTCCTAAATCCCTTTAACTCAACAAAAGGAACCAAACCTGCCACCGAGGCCCAATTAGACTCTGCAACATTTGATAATGGAATGGTTCTCCAGATATTTCTATCCGGCCAAATAATTGATGGGCTTTACGTAGTGATTGACAAGATATCTTCTTATGAAAGTTTCCCCTTCAGTTTAAATGTTCTCTTTTTGTATTTTTATTTTATTAGATGGGTCTGATGAAAATATGTGTGCTGGTATAAACCAGCTGGTAAAAGGGGGGGATGTTAACTACTGAAGAAGGATGAGCTTGGGATAACCCTTGTGCTCAAGCATGCAGACAAATATTTTCACACCAGTGACAAGCCTAGTACTAATACATCAACTTGCTAGTATTTCAATTATTGACTAAGATACAATTATCAAAAGAAAATATACATGCAATAAAATGATGGAAATAAAAATAGCTTCCTTAGCTCTAATCATTAATCACATACTGACACAATGATTTGATTTCCATCATTAAGAACAAGAACTACAAAATATTGAATCAACTAACTTACCAATAGATTTAGAAAATCTTACTCATTAGAACATAATTTCATGAGATAAAGTCGGAAGTAATTCCTCCTCAGATCCAATCACACACAACTTTGATGGAAAAAAAAAGTTGTCTCTGGTCTGAAACATGAATTCTCAATTAAGGTAGCTCGAAAATAGTTCTTTACAATTCCAAAAATGAGGGCCTTTGCCAAAACCATTGACCCTTTCTAAAAGGTCGATCCTCTTATTTATAACAATTCATTAACTAAAAATGACTATCAAAATTGTTAGCTAAGTGAAACAAAACATCGCCACATGGTGCTTCCATCTCTCTGTCTTCTAAGAGTCATCAAATGGATTCACTATAGTGGATGACTCTTCTCATACTTTGACCATTTGATGAAAAGTTCCTCGCATGTGTTGCCATATGGAAATCTATGTTGGTCCATCGGGGTCGAAAGGATTTCTTTTACTTCTATTGCCCGTGCATGATACTTAACTATTTTGACACTTAACTACTGTAATATTGTTCGAGCCTTGATCAGGTGCTCCATGAACTGTTGTACTTGACTTGGTGCCATGCTCTCCACATTTTCTATCTCTGCAGTCTAGGCCAAGTCTTGTTCTGCATGTTGTTTGACTATGTCATGCAAGTCGACAAAGTCCTCGGGTGAGCGGAATCCTAGGAGACTGATGTCTTTCATCTCCTAATTAATCTTGACCCAACTCATGTTGTAATCGGTCGATTTTTCTTGAATCTCCCACTGAGGTTCTTGGGCCATTTTCACCCAGTATTCGACCACCTTCCTTATTTTATCTATTCTTCTATCCCTTAGCACCCGAATGTCATGCTCTTCAGTGTCTCGGCCCTTTTGAATTGCGCTGATGTAATATATTCTTTCCACAACTTGGTGGGCCTTCTAGTACCATGTTTCCATGTCTTTGCAGGTCACTAGCACCATAAGGGTTTCTTCTTGGAAGTTGGCTATCCCTGCAATGAAAAGGTGTTGTTCATTCATGAATTTTTCATAGGCGTCTTGGAACTCACTTCTCAAAAACATTGTGGCTTATGTGGAGTCCTGATAGTATTTCTCCAAATGGCGCAGATGCTCCAACTCCTTTAGCGCAGTGGCTAGCTCCTCTTCATATTTTCTTTCTCTATCCAAAGTGGCATCTGTGATAGCCATGCTTACGTCGATAATCTCGGACATCTTGGCGTGCTCTGTACTAATCATTTTTTCCTCTATGGTGATGAGGATCAAACTATCCAACGTAAGCCTCCTCTTCTTAGTTTTTCTCTTCATGATGGATTTCCTCTTTTGGTCGTAGGTGATTTATTGTATATCACCAACCTCATCAACAGGTTTGGGGATTTGTTGTTCTCCCCAAGTTAGAGTATTTTCCAGGCTTCCGACTGTGTAAATATGTTCTAGGCTGGGTTCTTGAACCTCTTCTACATGTCCCAATGGATTGAATTTCAGTTGTTTCTCATCGTCTGATAAGGTGTCGGCCAAAACTGAGGAACTAGGGACAGGTTTGGTACTTACTTTATAATCGGATGTTGAAATGTCGATTTCTTATTGTGTAATTTCTTCTTCCTCTATGTCTGATCCTAGCTCATCTCTCGATATCTCCATTGGGGTTCTCAGTATGTCGACTGACTCAACATCTAAGGCACTTTCTACCTCATGCTCGCTTAGTGAACGAATTTGAATTTGGGCATCGGGACCTGGGGTAGATGTTATCTCAGGTTCTTTCTCCTTTGTAATTTGCACTGGAGTCACCAGGGACACCTCTTAAATTTACTCATCATTGTAGATGGTTATCAAATCAAACAAGGGATTTGGTACACTTGTTCTCCCTGATGTCCTCGCTATCTCGGTTTGGACTTAAATTTCCCCTGGTGATTTGATCTGTGGTGGTGGAACTAAAGGGTTTTCTGACCCAGTGATTTCTTCAAGTTGTATCGACTCTAGGCCACTTGGTTCTCCTCGAATTTCGATTGGGTCATCAGTGGGAATCCTCATCATTTCTATCATATCAGGTTCATTTTGCAATTGATCAATGATTATCTATGCCCCTTGTAGCAAGAGTAATTCCCTTCTCTGTGCTTCTATCGTCTCTGCCACTCTGATTTCTTCCCTGGCTTTGAGGGCCTGTTGGGCCGACTGCTCTATTGTTTTCACCTATTCATCCATGCTCATGGCCTTGAACCTGGTCATATTTGGGTTGGTCATTCTCTGTATCACCTCATCCCAGTCCTGAGCTCACTTTGTGAAAATTTCATCCTCAAACTTATCATGAGCATACGACCAACAAGATGATACCTGTGAAGCATGTTGGAGGATCAAGCCTTTAGGGTCGTGCTTGCCGAATAAACCTGTTAGGAACCTGAATTCAAGTTGGCTCAACCCTTCGTGTTTGTATTGAGCGATATCCTTTACCAGATAAAACCTCGCATGGAAACCGTAGGGTATGAAAGTCTTTTTCTTGTCCTTGACTAATGTGGCGTTATAGCCCTGCGGGATAGTTTGATAAAAGATTTCTCCCACGACAATTAGGTTTGGGACATGAGCGGGTACGAGATGTGGTGCTTCGGTGGCTCTGAACACCCTGATATAGGTTGAGTGTTCGTCTAAATACCAATGGCCTACCTTTTCCACCATTTTATTGGCAACAGTGGATAATATCGGGCATTCTTATTAAAAATAATAAAATGAATACGAGTGATGAATTCATCGCAGATGAGTGCGTAATATTTTTTGTACTTGTTCTCCCATAGTATTTTGAAATAAACATGGACCAGGAGCTCCGCAACATGCCATCTTAAATTCATGTCGGCAAAGACATTCCTTGCGTAGATGACATCGAGCAGGTACGAGGCCATGTATAAAGTGGGTGCTTCCCCTTCTTTTGACGTCTGAGCCTATTTCCCAAAGATTCTCAATTTTTTAGAAATTATTGCTCCCAAGTTGAAGATTCTTCCGAAGATCGCCAATGTATACACCAAAGGCATCCATGCTTCTGAAAACTTGGAGCAGTCCTTTTCTCCATATAGTCGGCAAATGAGAGACATCAAATAGATGTATGGCTCCCTTAGGTTAATCATCCCAAACCATCCATTGCTCCGGTTAGTGAACTTCTTGTCCGCCTTCCACCATGAGGCCATCAACCGACTGGTGTCATGGAATTCATATAACTTCACCACAAAATCCGTGTTTAGTCGTTCCTCAGGGTCCTTGAGCTTGTAGTTTTTATGGACTTCTATTAGGAGGAAAAATATGACACAACCACCATTCTCATCGTTGATCAAGCACTTATGCCCGTCCGTATGATCGATTACCCATTTCAGAACCACTATGCAAGGGAAAACTAGGGTTCTTCTTGCCACCATGTGTAAATACGAGCGTCGGATGTTCGGGAACACATGGTCATCGAGCGCCCTTATTTCTGGGTCATTGTGTGGGATATACTCTAGATACTCCTCTCAACTAATTCTATTGAAAAGGTCCCCCCACTTTGGGAGCACTACTTTGGAGCCGGTGCATGCCTTTGTATCACCGAAGGACGGAGGCTAGACAAAAGCTTTCTTTGTTGATGTTTTAATGATAGGCTCCACCCTGGGAGCGTACTCCAACTGCCTTGCGGTCCCTGGAGAAGAACCTTCACCTGTTTCAGATTACTTCAGCTTGGGTGCTCTCGGCGAGCGTTTGGTGGTTGGATTTCTCGGTGACATATTACCTTTGCAGCTTGTTTAACCTAGTTTTGATAATCTGAGGGTCAGTACAGTCTTGAGATGCTCACTTTTCTCCTTCGGAAGCTCTAGAATTCAAACTTGTGCATAGAATGAATTTGTTCAAAACCGTTCTAGAGATTTAAACAGGGATGAACTTACCTTGTTGAATCAACCATTCAATTCAGGTTATGAGTGTAATTTCATTAAACCTTCCACTAGATCTTCAAAGATGTTTGAAATTAAATTCATTAAGGGGTTACGACACAGGCGTGGGGTGTAACGTGGTCTATCGACAATTTCAAATTGTTGTTCTTTAATCGGCACATGAGGTAGCAACAAATGTGGGATCAAGAATTAACTGGTCTATTAAATGTCTAAATCCGATCGTATCTTATGCCACAAAAATCCCATCGTTTTTCTAGTACAGTTGGTGGGTTGGGGGTCGGAATTGTGTGTCAAACACTTTTTGTAGATATCTTCTTGCAACAGCTCCAATGCCAATCGATCTTGTCGTACAGAGATGATGTGGCACAACTGACTAGGAGGAGTGACTAGGACCTAGGGAACCTTAATATGAATCGGAATGAAAATAGGTCATATGACCCCTTTACATGGTATTCAAGATCAATGAATTCATCTGCTCATTTTAATTGAAATTGAGACTTTCTTTAAGCTATGCATTCTAAAACCCAATCCTATCTTGTCAACGCCGAAAAGTGTCAAGGATTAGGGATCGATGATAAACCTACCCAAATGATCTTGGATCGACTCTCTCGAAAAAGTTCCGATGCTGAAAATGCATCAGGGATTGGTGATCGGTGATATGCTTGTCAGACAAAAATGATGGGTTTAACCTTTCTAGATTTCCCTGAACTTGATAAAGCACATCGATCATCAACTATCATCGATTTTTTTTTAATGTCCTTCGTTAATGTATATCCTTCCCGTATTTTTCCAATGTCGAAGGGGATCAACAATATCTTGAAACTTCATGTGAATAACTTACGCAAACCAAATCCACCTTTTGCCGACATCGATGGGGATCGACGCTCGGCGATTATGGTAAATGTGTGGTGTCTTTACTTGCTTGAATGTTTTCCAACGTCGAACATGAGCACATTACATGCAGTGTTAGCTGTCGATTCTCAATTCGGGTGTTAAGTTAGTTTAGACATGGGGTTTCACAAGTTCAAACAAAACTTACTTGATGATAAGATTCATGAAAAAAACACAAAGACAAACCATTTCCCAAATTGAAATCAATTCAGACAGTGAAGAAAGCAAGTGGTACCCAGAAAGTGATAAAATTTCATAAGGCTTTTAGGGTGTGTTGAGTGCTCAACAAATGACGACTTACTGGGTGAAAGAAAAATCTTTGTTCCTTCCCCGAGCTTAGTTGATGCAGAATCTGGTTAAGAACTTAAATGGTTTTGTTTTTTTATCAGAGTCTCTTCTATCCTTGCGTTTGAAATTCCCCCGGTTGGTGAATCTGGGCATGCCTTTCGGGTTTCAACCTTTAATCCACCTTTGTTCCCTTTAACCATGACCCACACCCCCTTTTGACAAGAGTCGAGTAAAGCATTCACTGGCATCAGGACTTTTAGTTATCATCTTTCACTTGTTGTGGTGTTTCTCCACTACCAACAAGCATTCATAGCCCCGAGAGATTCACGCTGACATCAAAGACCTTGCTCCGCTATCAGCGAGCGTCCATAGCCCGGTGGAGTTATATGAATACCTTCTCCTACTTTGCACTCATTTGATATAATTGATTTATTTTCGGTAGAGATTCCCTGAGCGAGTGGGAGAGGAGGATGCCTGTTATCTGCAAGATGAGATGGTTAAGGTGAAATTTTTCTAGCTCTGTCTTGAGGTACATGTGGTCCTTTCCAGCTTACCATCTTTCCCTTTAGGTTTTACCATAACACCAGGCAGACACTTCATCACTTGCCAAGGTTGTTTATTTGCAGAGGCTAGATACATAACTCCTTTAAGGAAAGAGTAATTCACCCAACATTTCTTGTGTTGTATGTAAGCATGAGTTAGGAACAAAGTTTGTTATACCGTATAAAACAGAAATAAAGGACTCCACAATCAGCCTACCTAAAAAATAAACTAACATGAAAACACAAACATGTTTTTTTTTTTAACAGAAATATTGTTTTAGGGCTTGGCCTTTCAAAGGGAGAGCGCTAGGTACCCCTCTGAGATTTTGCAACCGATACGTGCCTGCCCCAAGTTTATCGGCTACCTAAAAAGGCCTGAGCCATATATTCTGAAACATCGAATGTTTTCCCTTTGGATCATTCGCTCTGTCCCATTTTAGGACTAAGTCTCCTACTTCAAAATTCTTCTCTTTGGCCTTATGCTTGTCAAATCACCTTTTAAATATCTGCTGATGAGAGATGAACTTTGATTTTGTTTTCTCCCTTTCTTATTCTAGCACGAGGAGGGTATCATTTCTCTGTTGAATAACAGATGTGGGTTTTCCTCTAGAAACCTGAGCAAGCTGAAGATATGGAAGATATAGCTCGTTCGGGAGAATGGATTTTTGTATGTATACCATAAAGTATGGTGAATTCCCTATAGCTTCATTGGGTGTTACTCTATCGGCCCATAAGGAATTTTGAAGTGAACTATGCCAATTCCTCTGATTTTCTGCAACTGTTTTCTTCAACATCCTCCCTAGGTTCTTATTGGTTGATTATGCCACTCCATTTCCCTGTGGATAGTAGTTTGCAGAGTATCTAATTATGATTCCTTTGTCTAGGGAAAACTCTAGTAATAGGGTGGAATAAAATTAAGGGGCATTATCAAAAACAAGAATGGAAGGCATACCGAAACTTGTGATCAGTTTTTGTTCTATGAATTGGATTACCACCTTTTCGTTTACATGAGTCAGAGGGATGGCCTTTGCCCAATTCGTGAAATCGTCTGTGGCAGTTAGTATGTATCTATGTTCTTTCGAAGAAATCGGTGTAATTTATCCTATTAAATCTAACCTTCATTGCTCGAATGGTCTAGAGATGGCCACAAGTTGGAGTGGTACAAATGCTCTCTTTTCCCTCCCCATGCTCATTTGACAAGTTTTACAGTTTCTAGTGTGTGTGTGAGTGTCTCTAAACAAATTAGGTCAATAATAGTCGACTCTCAGTATCTTGTGAGTGGTGGTATTCCCTGCAAAGTGTCCACCTGTAGGACCATCATGGATCTCCTTCAGAACCTTTTCTGTGTCTTCATGTTCGAGACATCTTAAAAGTACCCCATCATAATTCACGCGGAAGAGCACCGAATTTATGAGTCGATATTATGTCGATTTTAGTCTGAGAGCTCTCATTTCCTTAGGGTTTAGGTTTTATGGGAAAGTCCTGTGATGCAGGAGATAAGTTGGTATACCATACCAAGACTCCTGCTCCGGGGGAACATATAAATCTTCACTACACCATAATGTCAATTCATTCTCCCACTCGGGGTCTTCATTTGCTTGGTCCTGGGCTTCAGCAGCCAGTTTACACAATCCTTGTTCCTTAACCAGTTTGGCAAGTTTTATATCTAGATCAAATTCTTGGACCACTGTCATCCAGTTTCCTCTTCTTTCCCCCATCTCCTATTAAGTGAATAGGGATCATACTGCAGGATGAGGCACAATGACTTTGGTGTAGTTTTTTAGTATGTAAGATCTAAAATGTTTTACTGCCTTGTACACCGCATAAGCTTGTTTGTCTATGGCAGGGTAATTTAGTTCAGCCCCTTGGAGATTAGTGCTCATAAATGAGATCACTGCCTCATTGTTGTCATCATCCTTTTGAGTTAATAATGTAGCTAACGATTGGTCGGAGGCAAAAGTATAGAGGAAAAAATATCTGCTAAAGTCGGGACTTCACAACACTAGATCTTGAGATATTGCAGTCTTAATATTGCTAAAAGAAAATTTTCGTCCATAATCCCACTTAAATTCGTCATCTTTGCGGATCATTTTTTGTAAGAGTTTGATAGTTTCAGCGAAATTGAGGGTGAACTTCCTAACATAATTAATTATCCCAAAGAAGGATTGCATAGGATTTTTGTCATGGGGTAAGGGAAGTTGAGCTATTGCCTTAATTCGCTTTGGGTCTATGTGAATTCATGCTTGAGATATAATATGACCTAGTAGTTTCCCTTCCTCGACACCAAAGATAGCTTTCTTAGGGTTTAAAGATATAATGTATTTCCTACACCTTTTGAAAATCTAGGTTAGGTGTTGGATATGATCGTCTCTATTCTTTGAATAAACAGTCATGTCATCCAAATAAAATAGTACACATTTTTTGATTAGTCCCCGAAAATCTACGTCCATGGCCCTTTGGAAGGTTTCCCTTGCATTAATTAACCCAAAGGACATGCGTTTATAAGAAAAGGTTCCCCACTTGGTTCAGAAGGTACTTTTCAATCGGTCTTCCTCTGAAACTAGAACTTGGTTGTAACCTGAAAAATCGTCCAGCAGGGAGAAAATATTAGAACTAGACACGGTCTATAAGAGTTGGACCATCAGTGGGACTGGGTAGTTGTCCTTTTCGGATGCTCTATAGAGGTTTCTAAAATCCACACATAGGCGAATATCCTAGACTTTTTCTTGATAGGAACCAGATTTTCTACCCAGACAAAGTGTCTAACTTGAAAGATAATCTTAGCATCTAGTAATTTATTTTACTCCTGACACATAAGGGGTTCTAGAGATGGGTGGTACTTCAGGAGCTTCTGTTGGAAGTGTTTTAATCTGGATTTTAACGAGATTGTGTGATGGATACTACGAGTATCATAAGTTTTCAAATCTAGGTAGGACCACACAAAAACATCTTGATATTCTATGAAAAGTTTGAGATAGGATTTCCTTTCTTCTTTAGATACCGTCTTGCCAAGATTTATATTCTTATGGTTTTCCGGGGTTCCTAGATTTATAGTCTTGTACATGGGACAAGAACTCCCTGTCTTTGTTTTTGTTGACCCTTTAAATATTTCCCTTAAGTCAAAGAGGTTCTCCAAATTGGCTACCCCTTTTGGTATCGTGTGAAACCTTGGTTTGTCAGTCGAGTGATTTGTTTCACCTCTTTGTTCATGGGGATCGATTTCTACTAGTTTCTCTTGGAATATTTCATCATCAATAGCCAGGTCTTTAAATTTTTCCTCATTGGTTAACAAGTTTATGATCTGTTCATCGCCTTCAAAGACTTTCCAATTAGAAATATTGTTGGGCACCAATGTTTTGTAGAGAAGTTCCACAGTGAACTGGGAGGCTTCATAGTCTTCTATAGGGGATAGCATCGAGGCAACAATGGCCAAGGAATAAACAAGACTATTCTTTGTTCTAGGGATCGTTGTAATGTTGAAGGCTTCAAGATGTTTTATTAGCCTGTGCACTTCCAGTTGATAATTCATCAGGTGGGGAGAGTTGTAATGTATAGTGTTCCTTACTTGTCTAACAATAATTTCAGAGTCTCTGAAAACCTTTAGTTCTATAATGTTTAAGACTATGGATTTCTTTATCCCTTGCACCAAAGCTTCATACTCGGTGGTGTTATTAGTGCATTCAAATTCTAGTTTGCAGGACAGGAAATTTTGTTTCCCTTAGGATCAATGAGGATACACCCCTCTCCTGGCCCTTCTTGTGATTTAGACCCTGTTGACACTCAAAACTGAAATGGGTTGCAGCA
>JASDQU010681401.1:27163-43916 GCA_032191745.1 Picea mariana
ATGCAGAATTCTGAAAATGCAGATTGGTCTTACACTGCTGATAGCTGGTGCGAGGAAAGACAATAAACAATTACAGAAAACCCAAATCCTTTTGTTATAGTAGTGGTCGTACTAAAGTATAACGAAGCACATTGGTTAGAAGAAAACAAAATGTAATGCAATCATGATGGATTAAGGAAGACATAAAGATATGGTAAAGACAATATCAACTGTGAGTAAGGAACCTATAAAATGAAATCCGAACAGATTTAACACAACTGAAAAGAAGGAGAACATGCTGAAAGAAATCAACCGTGATGAATCTCACAGTCACAAGGAAAAATCATCTTTATTACTCCATTAATGGCTTACAAATTAACTCAGCAATTACAATAGGAACCCTCTTCACAGAGGATTTCCCCCAGTGCTGCGCTCATGCGCCCCCCCCTTTTTTTGTTACATACATCAGTGTTTTAAAAGAGAAAAAATTTAACATAAAACTCTTTGAGTTCCAGGGAATATGAAACGATTTGTCTTCTGGGAACCTGCGACTGCCAGGCGCGTCTACCAGCTTCGTTGAACCATTATTCATCATTTGACAAGTGGATAGGGATTTCAGCGTGTAATCCATGCGTTTGATTTTGTTTTTAACGTCGGGTGTCATCCAGTTTTCCAGGATCTTCAGCCTCAATTTGAAAAGCCCCTCCTGAGTCTGAATTTTACCTAGACCACCATCTCCCAAAAGTTTCTGAACTTGATTCCACTTTGTATTGGGTGTGATATAATGCTCGTATGTGTTTTCCTCATCCATTTCAGTGTTGGAACGTGGACAATGGATCACAAAGTTGCATTTGATATATGAGTTGAAATCTGCATGGCCCGGAAAATTTGTATGCAATACAAATTTCTTGATTTTGTGTGTCTGAGAATCACATAATATATCTATTCCACAAGTAAAATAATTATAGAAATAGTCCCCACATAACGTTGTTCTTGGACTAGTATCCGAAGCATTGTGAATCACCATTTGGTCGACCTGTTTATGATGAATTTCACATGGACGGCCCAATTCAGACCAAACATCCTGAGGTGAAGCTTCAATAGGAAGATGTTGACCCCCAACACTGAACCAAAGTTCATCAACCAACTTTGCGTGTACTTCCTCCATATACAGACTTCCCACAGGCAATGGAGGAAGTATGGATTTACTCAATGTAGCTCCAACACCAACACTACCACTGGATATATCATATATACAAATACGAGAGGTGACTGGTGTTGTCCTGTCAGGAAACTCTAAAAGTAACTCCGCTTGTCGATCCACACAACACTCACAGTGAGGGGAGATTGGAAATGCAAATGACAAGCCTGGATAGAAAAGTGTATAGATCCTCCTGTCTGCATCATAGCTCCCAAGATAAGTTGGTCCACATGTTTTATATACAGCTACAAATGTAGAAGTATCGGGGCCACCAATTTAAAGAATTTCCATATTGCATTTGAAGACTTTGCACATCAATTACGTCTATGAGGCGTAACCGCTGTGAACAAGGCTCAAATCGAAGTTGAAATCCAAGTTCGGGAAAGTTGATCGCAATATCAAACATCAAAGGCTCCTCATCATAGTATTTCACTTGCACCACATCATAATTGTTTGTGTCTTGTTCAATATTTACAATGGCTTCACAAATTGGCATACCGAGAGTGAAGGGACCAAGGCCCGAGCAAGGTTTGAGCTCCAAAGAGATATGGTGCATGGCTACCCCTTCGCATCATCTTCTGGTTCGATGCTCCATCCTAATCAACTGCATCTGTATGGGAAATTCGTGTATCCATGTGCGGTGGCATCCTAGGCCAAAAACTATTGTGCCATGCACCGATGAGAAAGACGTAGAAGAAAACTATCGGTACAATGAGTCGATGCCCAGGGAAAAAACAACCCACACTCTTTGCCAATTCTCATCCATGAAGATCCTTTAAAATTCTCATTCGGGCCGTCGCTTTCTTCACCTTCGCATCGGGAAAACAAATATTAGACTGCAAGCCTCCAGTTTCTACATAGGTCTTTACTACAGAATCAATTTAACATGTGATAATCCTGGCTGCTGCGGACAGCTTTTCATTTTCTGCATCTGTTGATGTATCTATCAATAATCTGACTGGAGGTATACCATATTAAATGGGCGATTTGAAGAATTTGTCAGCCTTGTGCAGTTTGACTAATTCTGGGAACGGTAGCCGTTTCACTTAGCATCGTTTATGCTCTGACAGATGGTGCATTACGTAGATTCTTTCTTCGGATCTTGGAGACTGCCAGGTGCCCTCAAAACTTCCGACGCTGTCAATTCTACAGCGCATACAAAAAAATATACTATTCTGACAAAATCTATATTGGTGCAGCTGACACTGACATATGATTATTTCCCTTGCCGCTGCTCTTGGTTCTGATTTTGCAGTTGTTTGATCTTTGTAGAGGATGCTCGAAACCACTGATCCTTTTTGTTTTGATGCAGTAGAAAGAGAGGCATGCTCCTTTTGGGCAGCAAGAGATGCTGGATGTGATTCACTTAGAAGTTGTATTCGTAGTGTAGGGGTACGAGCTCGAGAACCATCTGCTCTCAATTGGACCCAAACTGGTGCCATTCATTTGTAAAAACATTGTCGAATGAATCAAGTATGTTAATACACTACGATTCATGTCGTAATTTATATTGTTGAAATTGACTTCCATTGACATCGTTGCTATAGGTATCACAAGCTGTCTCATCCTTATCCAATGGTAGTATTGCATTACCATTCTTACCGTGTAAATTAACAAATCCTCGAAGATCATACTTGGGCACAAAAACAACAAGACCCCTTTCGAGTATTTCCAATACCAAGGCATATTGTGCTTCAACATGTTTCTGTAGGTACATCAAAAGGTACAACTCACTGCACTGTTTTTGTGCTCTCTTTCTTTCCCTATGGCATTGATTTAGATTTTCTGCTACCTCTTTCAAATCATCATAGTTGGCTAGACTATGTCCAAATTTCTCAAAAGAAACATCCCTCTTGTTTTTGGACCCTTGGTCAGAAGTGGTGTTTGAACATGATACAACAAGCATTCGATGCACAATAATGTCTGCATATCGTTGAATTGGAGATGTGAAATGTGTGTAGAACTCCAAGGCCAGACCATAATGGTAAAATGCAGAAGACTCTGGTACTTCTCCAGTTGATATATATTCAGCCTCTAACATTGCTCGAGTAGCCAATGCTTTGAATGCACTCTCAATTATTGGATCATTACTGTCCTGCATGTGATGAAGAGAAGCTGGAAGGTCCTTATTGTTTGAAATGTCCAAGATAAATCCCCGAGCCTGACATAACTCTAAAATAAAACGTAAGTTGTCAAGCTTTGGTGTTCTATGACGTCGTAGCAAGACAACATATCGGAAAGAACTGTAAATTTGTTGTGCAACACATGAATTGGCAAAAATCATCATTTCAGCTACAATTCAGTTCATAGGAAGATCAAGCTTTGTCTTAACCAGCCAGCCTATGGATGGTGTTTGGATGGATGGTATGGATGTTGTTTTCCCCCCTATCTATGGATCTATCTCTGGACCTGGAACTGCCTTCGCTCTGCCACCTGGCTCTGTGTCCTTTGTCTTTGCCCCTGGTGGGCCTGTAACCGTACAAGGGGAAGCTGGGATGGTATGGGCTTTTCTCTGATCGATATTCATGCACTGGTTCTCTACCTTCATCTGGAGTATAGTTGTTGGCATGGAAAATACCAATTCGAAGATCGCCATTTGTAGTTCCCTCTTTAATTGCATTTGCTGAGAGATGTTCTTTATAAATAAAGTCCTTGTGAGAGGTTGCTCAGGATTGTTCATCAGTTACTGTATCTTAACTATATATTGTCATGTCAATTTCTGACTGTATTATTTGAGAGTTTATCACAACAAACTAGGGAGCTGCACAACTCAGTAATAGATGCATCATGACTCCAAAAATGACTGAAATATTCAACAACATTCAACACCATGACTGCCTCACGATCACTTGGTGATGGACCAAAAGATAGGCACTTTTCAAAATCCTTTGCCAATGCATAGCCTTGAGGATTCACTAAAGAGAATGCAGATCCAATCACTACAATAATAGGAATTGCCCCTTCCAAATGCTCATATATCCATCCTTAAACGCCTCCAATTTCGTTGGTTTGATTGTACTTGAACCTTGGGCAGCACAATCGATTTTGATATCTGTTACAACATCAGATCCAACTAGGGATGGTACTTTCTCGTAAAGTGCCAAGAATAGTAGACTAGGTGCCTCCATCCATTGGGCGACCTAGCGTGAAAGCTGCAATTCTGAGTTCTCCTGCCAGTGAAATCACCATCAGAAACTTTTAATGGAGTCGCCAGAGCAAGTGCAACCAATATTTTCCTATGACCGACTGCTCAACCAGGCTATAGGAATGTAACAATGTCATTCTCCTAGGGATAGATATCAACTTCGAAAATCCCCGGCAACGGCGCCAAAATGTTGACACTCGAAACTGAAATGGGTTGCAGCAAATCAATCCCGAGGCAACCTCGAACCACTTTGGATTGGAAGCTGCCCTCCTCCAACCTGAGAGGGATCTCTTGAAATATGTCACAATATGAGTTTGAGTAAGCGTGAAATGATGGGCAGATTTATGGGTAAATGATGGTCTTGGATTTTTAGAGTTTGGGGGTTAAACCAGGGAAAAGGTCCATTGGCTATGGAGTCAAATGAAAACCAAAGAAAGGAGACAATAGCAGAGATCATTTAACTCATGAAAAGTGAGGCAAAGTAAGTCTATCTTTCAGCGCTTTGATAAATCATGATGCGGTAGCGGAAAGAAAAAGGAAAGGCCGACATAGCAAAGGATATATGCAGAATTCTGAAAATGCAGATTGGTCTTACACCACTAATAGCTGGTGCAGAGGAAAGACAATAAAAAATTATAGAAAACCCAAATCCTTTCATTATAGTAGTGGTCGTACTAAAGTATAACGAAGCACATCGGTTAGAAGAAAACAAAATGTAATGCAATCTTGATGGATTAAGGAAGACATAAAGATATGGTAAAGACAATATCAACTGTGAGTTAGGAACCTATAAAATGAAATCCGAACAGATTTAACACAATTGAAAAGAAGGAGAACATGCTCAAAGAAATCAACCGTGATGAATCTCATAGTCACAAGGAAAAATCATATTTATTACTCCATTAATGGCTTACAAATTAACTCAGCAATTACAATAGGAACCCTCTTCACAGAGGTTTTCCCCCAGTGCTGCGCTCATGCGCCCCCCCCTTTTTTGTTACATACATCAGTCTTTTAAAATAGAAAAAATTTAACATAAAACTCTTTGAGTTCCAGGGAATATGAAACGGTTTGTCTTTTGGGAACCTGTGACTGCCAGGCGCGTCTGCCAGCTTCATTGAACCGTTATTCATCATTTGACAAGTGGATAGGGATTTCAGCGTGTAATCCATGTGTTTGATTTTGTTTTTAACGCCGAGTGTCATCCAGTTTTCCAGGATCTTCAGCCTCGATTTGAAAAGCCCCTCCCGAGTCTGAATTTTACCCAGACCACCATCTCCCAAAAGTTTATGAACTTGATTCCACTTTGTATTGGGTGTGATATAATGCTCGTATGTGTTTGCTTCATCCATTTCAGTGTTGGAACGTGGACAATGGATCACAAAGTTGCATTTGATATATGAGTTGAAATCTGCATGGCCCAGAAAATTTGTATGCAATACAAATTTATTGATTTTGTGTGTCTGAGAATCAAATAATATATCTATTCCACGAGTAAAATAATTATAGAAATAGTCCCCACATAACATTGTTCTTGGACTAGTATCCGAAGCATTGTGAATCACCATTTGGTCGACCTGTTTCTGATGAATTTCTCATGGACGGCCCAATTCAGACCAAACATCCTGAGGTGAAGCTTCAACAGGAAGATGTTGACCCCCAACACTGAACCAAAGTTCATCAGCCAACTTTGCGTGTACTTCCTCCATATACAGACTTCCCACAGGCAATGGAGGAAGTATGACTTTACTCAATGTAGCTCCAACACCAACACTACCACTGGATTTATCATATATACAAATACGAGAGGTGACTGGTGTTGTCCTGTCAGAAAACTCTAAAAGTAACTCCGCTTGTCGGTCCACACAACACTCACACTGAGGGGAGATTGAAAATGCAAATGACAAGCCTAGATAAAAAAGTGTATACATCCTCTTGTCTCCATCATAGCTCCCAAGATAAGTTGGTCCACATGTTTTATATACAGCTACAAATGTAGCAGTATCAGGGCCACCAATTTAAAGAATTTCCATAGTGCATTTGAAGACTTTGCACATCAATTACGTCTATGAGGTGTAACCGCTGTGAACAAGGCTCAAATCGAAGTTGAAATCCAAGTTCAGGAAATTTGATCGCAATATCAAACATCAAAGGCTCCTCATCATAGTATTTCACTTGCACCACATCATAATTGTTTGTGTCTTGTTCAATATTTGCAATGGCTTCACAAATTGGCATACCGAGAGTGAAGGGACCAAGCCCCGAGCCAGGTTTGAGCTCTAGAGAGATATGGCACATGGATACCCCTTCGCACTGTCTTCTGGTTCGATGCTCCATCTTGATCAACTGCATCTGTATGGGAAATTCGTGTATCCATGTGCGGTGGCATCCTAGGCTGAAAACTATTGTTCCATGCACCGATGAGAAAGACGTTGAAGAAAACTGTCCGTACAATGATTCGATGCCCAGGGAAAAAACAACCCACACTCTTTGCCAATTCTCATCCATGAAGATCCTTTAAAATTCTCATCCGGGCCATCGCTTTCTTCACCTCCGCATCAGGAAAACAAATATTAGATGGCAGGTCTCCAGTTTCTACATAGGTCTTTACTACAAAATCAATTTAACATGTGATAATCTTGGCTGCTGTGGACAACTTTTCATTTTCTGCATCTGTTGATCTATCTATCAATAATCTAACTGGAGGTATACCATATTAAATGGGTAATTTGAATAATTTGTCAGCCTTGTACAGTTCGACTAATTCTGGGAACGATAGCCGTTTCACTTAGCATTGTTTATGCTCTGACAGATGGTGCGTTATGTAGATTCTTTCTTCAGATCTTGGAGACTGCCAGGTGCCCTCAAAAATTCCGACGTTGTCAATGCTACAACGCATACAAAGAAATATACTATTCTGACAAAATCTATATTGGTGCAGCTGACACTGACATATGATTATTTCCCTTGCCGTTTCTCTTGGTTTTGATTTTGCAGTTGTTTGTTCTTTGTAGAGGATGCTCGGAACCACTAATCCTTTTTGTTTTGATGCAATAGAAAGAGAGGCATGCTCCTTTTGGGCAGCAAGAGATGTTGGATGTGATTCACTTAGAAGTTGTATTCATAGTGTAGGGGTACGAGCTCGAGAACCATCTGCTCTCAATTGGACCCAAACTGGTGCCATTCGTTTGTAAAAACAATGCCGAATGAATCAAGTATGTTAATACACTGTGATTCATGTCGTAATTTATATTGTTGAAATTGACTTCCATTGACATCGTTGCTATAGGTATCACAAGCTGTCTCATCCTTATCCAATGGCAGTATTGCATTACCATTCTTACCCTGTAAATTAACAAATCCTCAAAGATCATACTTGGGCACAAAAACAACAAGACCCCTTTCGAGTATTTCCAATACCAAGGCATATTGTGCTTCAACATGTTTCTGTAGGTACATCAAAAGGTACAACTCACTGCACTATTTTTGTGCTCTCTTGCTTTCCCTATGGCATTGATTTAGATGTTCTGCTACCTCTTTCAAATCATCATAGCTGGCTAGACTATGTCCAAATTTCTCAAAAGAAACATCGCTCTTATTTTTGGACCCTTGGTCAGAAGTGGTGTTTGAACATGATACAACAAGCATTCGATGCACTATAATGTCTGCTTATCGTCAAATTGGAGATGTGAAATGTGTGTAGAACTCCAAGGCCAAACCATAATGGTAAAATGCAGAAGACTCTGGTACTTCTCCAGTTGATATATATTCAGCCTCTGACATTGCTTGAGTAGCCAATGCTTTGAATGCACTCTCAATTATTGGATCATTACTATCCCGCATGTGATGAAGAGAAGCTGCAAGGGCCTTATTGTTTGAAATGTCCAAGATAAATCCCCGAGCCTGACATAACTCTAAAAGCAAATGGAAGTTGTCAAGCTTTGGTGGTCTATGACGTCGTAGCAAGACAGCATATGGGAAAGAACTATAAATTTGTTGTGCAGCACATGAATTGGCAAAAATCATCATTTCAGCTACAATCCAGTTCATAGGAAGATCAAGCTTTGTCTTAACATGCACTGGTTCTCTACCTTCATCTGGAGTATACTTGCTGGCATGGAAAATACCAATTTGAAGATCGCCATTTGCAGTTCCCTCTTCAATTGCATTTGTTGAGAGATGTTCTTTATAAATAAAGTCCTTGTGAGAGGTTGTTTGGGATTGTTCATCAGTTACTGTATCTTCACTATATATTGTCATGTCAATTTCTGACTGTATTATTTGAGAGTTTATCACAACAAACCAGGGAGCTTCACAACTCAGTAACAAATGCATCATGACTCCAAAAATGACTGAAATATTCAGTAGCATTCAACACCATGACTGCCTCACGATCACTTGGTGATGGACCAAAAGATAGGCACTTTTCAAAATCCTTTGCCAATGCATAGCCTTGAGGATCCACTAAAGAAAATCTAGATCCAATCACTACAATAATAGGCATTGCCCCTTCCAAATGCTCATATAGCCATCCTTAAATGCCTCCAATTTCATTGGTTTGATCGTACTTGAACCTTGGGTAGCACAATCGATTTTGATATCTGTTACAACAGACCCATCAAAGTACAAGGTCCATACTTGCAAGTGAGAACCATTAGCTTCTAAATTTTTACTAACTTCTTCCTCTCCCCTTATTTCGTCTGAGGTTTCCAACAGAGGTTCTTGACAAAAGAGGGTTTCTTCCGTCATTGTCGGTGCATTTTGTTGAAATGTCATTTTAGTGTTTTGAGTAAGAGGAACATCAGATTAGAGAGGGGAGAAACTACCAGAATCGGAATCGCAGGAGTAGTTTCCTAACATGGGGAAATATTCTGAAGAGGGTTCGTTGAGGGATTCTAAATTTGTGATAGTATGTTTGAGATACCTTTCCCTATCGATCCTGATCATGTTTGCGTGTCCCTTTAATGGCAACCAAAGGTGATCCTAGTCTGTGCTAATGTATCCATTCAACTTCTCAGACCAATATCGAATAAGTAGAAGTACATAAGCTTCTGGTATATCTACTACAATGATGTCAATTACTTGAACAAATTTTGGGTGTGTCACCATTCTGATCATAACATCCTTGAGTTCTCCCATAACTTTCACCTGGGTTTTGTCCAGTTGTATCACATGCTTATCACTTTTGAGAGGGATTGCGTTTAATTTATTGCAGATAGATAATGGAATAACATTAGAGGATGCCCCTGAGTCAACTAAAAAATTATGGAGGTTTATGTTGAAGACTTCAAATGTCAAGAGGAATGGTGGGATAAAAGGATTTCCTTTTTTATCTTCGGAGCAAGCCTTTACAATTGGTTTATTTCCTATATCCGTGAGGGGTGTATTTTCTCCTTGGTCAGTGATTTTTATAGGAGTTTCTACTAACTTCAAGGCTTGTAACAGAAAGTCATTTTGTTGGGGAATTCTACACATGTCCATGATCGATACATTTACCTTTAATCTTTTTAAATCTTCTACTATGTTTTAGTCTAGCTTGGGCGATTCTTGTGTATGGATTTTTATAGGATTTATTTGGGAGACAAAAGGTGCTTTCAGGTGATCAGATGTTTGATTTCCTCTTGAATTTTGGGAAATGGTAAGTTCGTTTGAGACCGACTGACCTCTACTTCATGTTTTCACAGCCAAGACCTCATCAGGTGTTTCTTGAACCTCAAATAGATCATCGGAAGGCATTGGTGAGTCAGGGTCCCACAACAACATGGTTATTTCTTCTGGCAGGTCAAATTCTTCCTGATCAACAATATTTATCATTGAGCCCCTTGATTGCTCAGTAAGGGAAACCTCGTCTATGAACCGATTGGCCATCAAATTCATGGCATGCACCCATTATGTACAGTGTCTTTCGGAATGTTTCTCTTGATGATAAGTATAGAAAGAGTCAGATGCTACATTACCAAGGTCAATGTTTAAGTTGGTTTTGGGAGGTTCAATTGCTTTGAACGGTGGGTTTCTTTTAAAAAATGGTTTATAAGGCCTTTGGCCTTGGTTTCCTTCCCCTACACTTGTTTTCATGTCTATGAATTCATTTAACAACTTCTTTATCATCCGTTGTAGGTACTCTATGTCTCCACTTCCCTTTTCGGACCCTTGTTCGATTTTTTTCCCTGGGGGTTTGGTCAACGAGAGTCCTCTCCTAGGTGGAGGCTGAGCTTCCTTCTTAACTAATGAGACCTGGCCCTATTTACATCCCTTCATTTGGAATTCAATTGTTTTGGCTTCCTCAAAATTCTCAGCTAGGGTTGTTTTGGCAACCCTTTTTACAAACATGGAAATAGAAGTAGGGAGAGCATGTTGGCCCTTGACCAAGTTTTGAGGAAACATTGGCTGTGTTTGACCACTTTTGAGACTTCAATAGGCTGGTCAAATATGGAGCACCCGGGTGGAGTTGAGATCACGGGATCTTGCTTATTTTGTGGGCTTGTGGACCCAGCAAAGGGTTTTAGGGTTTATGTAACAGGTTATGGGATGTCGGCCCATGGGTTTACCCATGTTTAGGCCTTTTTGTACATGTATAAATAAGTAGCTAAGCAATGTAAGAAGCACGGTGTGTTTGGCTATGTGCATAATATGTTAATGTTGTCTTAGTGCAAGAGATTTTAAGTTACTCAGTGCAACAGACTGTGTAAGGCTTTGTGCTGATAAGGAGTTGGCTCTGTGCCTTGACCTGGTTTTGGGGAATGTGGATCTAGTGCATTGTGCGCAGATCACCTATCTAGTGCAAATTTTCTCTCTGTGGCTTTGTGCACATGAGAAGATGAATGTAGGATATTTAAGACTAATAAAGAAGAAGAAGAAGTTGGTGGGCGTAGCCCCACACTGGAGTGAACCACGTATATCCTGTGTCGTGATGTGCTTTGTGTGATGTTGTTTATGTGTTTATATTCTTAGCGTTGTTGTTATAATGTATGATAAATAGATTCGATGTTGTTTCTTAGTGCTTAAAGATGAATGAATTCTAGATCTGAGCTAATGTTATGTGCGAAGTGAATAAAAGTACTTGATATTTATGGTTACTACGTTGATCTGTAATAAGGATTTTATCTGCGATGTGAATGAAATTCAAGAACTAATTCATATTGTTGTTTAAGTACTTTGTTAAGTATTGTAATCACATATCTGTGTCCTAGATTGGTTGTAGACACTTGAGTCCTGCAATCCCCCCTATCTCTACCTCGGGTGACACTTCATCTGCTTCGCAGGTGTTGCCGAAAGGGTCGGTAGTTAGGGTTTTGCTGGTGGGTTGTTGAAGCTTTGAACCCTGGGTCTGCCTCGGTGCCAACAAATGGTTCTGTTGCCGGGACATGAAATTGTGATTGTTGGGAACTCAAGAAAACATAAAGCTTTGTGCGTAGATCTGTTGTTGTAGTGAACAATATTCTACTTGAATTGCGAAGCTCTGTGCTAAGAAAGAAACTGAATCTGAAAGAAAGAGGTAAGATCTTAAAGCTTTGTGCTCTGGTAAAGGTAAGATAAGTGGAATTTTTTGCTTCAAAAGTATGAATCTAGGTATGTTTGATAGATTTTGTCCTAGCTTGAATGTTAGGGCACATTTATAAGAAAGAGTTGATCTGAAAAAATTTGATAGAAATAGAGAAAAATATGTTATTCCTATGCACATAAAGAATTTTTGGACTAATAAGTGGATGCAGGAACCTAGAAAGAATTTTTGCAGATTGCAGGTCTAGCACTGTGATCCCAGTGCACAGTACAGGAGAGGTTGGGAATCGCTTAAAAGAAAGAAAGAATTGACATTGTGTTATAATTGCAGAAGATAGGGACATCTTGATAAGGAATGCCCTGGTATAGGTCCTATTTGTCTTTGTTGTAAAGCTATTGGTCATAAGGTTGAGGATTGTCCAAGAATGATTGCTAAAGTTGAAAAGATGAACATGAGACAAGAAACCTATAAAGAAGGTCAAGAGACTAAGGATATGTTAGAAAATCAGAAAGAGAAAGAATCAGGGAAAGCTCAGACTATGTTAGTACAGTTCAAAGAAGTAATGGAGGACCATAAGGATGTCAGTGTGTCAGAGATCTTGAAAGAAAAACAACACATAGTTACAAGAATAGAAGACTTTGACATAGACTATGTACTAGATGAAGAAACACATGTAAACATTATGCCAGAAAGCACTTGGGAAATTTTGGGAAAACCTACTATGATACCTTCATTGGGAAGGATGGGCTTGTTTAAAGGAAAGATGATAACCCTATGTTGAAGAGTTACTAATATACCTATGATTTCTAATGGAACTATAACTGAACAAGAATTTGAAGTTATTAGGTTTGTTGAGAACAACGCCCCTTTCCCACTTTTATTAGGAGAGACTTGGATTGCAAAAGATCAGATCAGAAGGAAAGAAGAGGAGGAAGCTACATAATAGAAAAATCAATAACCAAGGGACTTCATAGCCAGAAAAATAGAGCGACTAATAGAAGAACAAGAGGATAAGCGACTAATAGAAGAACAAGAGGATAAGTCAAAGCAACAGAGGACTGGAGAATTAGCTATCAAATTTGAAAGAACACATGAAGACTTGAAGAACCTGTCCATGCAAGAAGAAAGTATGTCCACCTAGGACCTAGTAAGCAAAGAGGAATTACCTCTAAACCCTTTGAAAGAACATCAGTAACGTGAAGTCACTATGCTAAGAAAAGATAAGAATAATAATGGGAAGAGGAATACAAAAACTCAGATTACATGAAATAAAGAAAGAAAGCTCAGTAAGAAGAAATACAAGTTGGAAAAACTACAGAAAGCTCCAGAGAAAACTTCACAGGAGGCAGATCTATAGAACTTGAACATCGTTGGAATAGCAGAACATCGCTAGAATAGAATAACCACGCAGAATGGGACTTCACCACGGTGAATCTATATGACCATTGGAGGTGCCTCGACCGTTGGAATAACGCTCTAGAATGGCTAGAAGTGCAGTTATTGACGGAAAGACGGTCGCTGGACCATTGATACTGTGCCATAATAGACTGATTCGTATTGATTGAGGCATTCCTACCCATTGGAGGAATCCATTACGACGCTTTATTATTTAACCCGTCGGACGCTGCGTTGTGACCACTTTTTTCAAACCGTGATATCCAAGATAACAAAGATCCATTGCATACTGTGCTTTGATTTCTAGACCTCGCCATCCATGTGATTACCTTGCTTGTTTGTTCGCCTACCCTATCTAGTTGGTTACAAGTGTGAATATCAGGCGTACATAGCGCGTTAGAGAAATCTGTGGAGGAGATTCTTGTGGAGCTCATGGCTAAGAGAGTTATGTCTACAGGAATACATGAATCGTCGACTGGAGGATTTCAAGCATCCCCCTCGACTGGACGTCGTTCTAGTTGGACCGCAATTGAGAAGCAAAGCAAGCACCGTGATGATCTGGCTAATGCGAAGCAGATCCCGTCAGTCTTGCCTGAATACATACTACCTTTGGATGGCACAGTTGGCCGTGATAGTATCCCATGCGACTTTGAATATATGTTGATCACTACGTACATCCCGAAGGGGATACACATATTTGGACCCCGGTTAGGACACATCCTAGCTTTGAAGAACAACGACTTTAACCTCGGAGACAGGAAGAACTACACGATGCTCGCACCGCATCGGTATTTGATGAAGACAACTAGGAAAAAACCTCGGATAGTCTCCCAGATGTGGATAAAGGAGCTTGCGCAATCAACAATCCTGAATGTGATGAAGATCCCTCACTTTGGATGACATCAGGAGGTTAACGCTTGCGTTAAAATCCTCCTTTCGTGCTATCACGAAGGATATCTATGGCTTGACAGGCACGTCACTATGGATTTGGTGTTGATCCACCTCATCATAGGACTGAGCATGCAGGGACCAAACCCTTAGCAGTTCTACCTAGGGAAGACTTCATATCACTCTCTGGCACAACGCATAAAGGATTATTATGGAGATGTAGAGAAGGGAAAGTGAGGCTACAAGGTAGCCTCCATCCAGGATGGCGCAGTGCACCTAGCTTGTCAGCTTATAGCTGGCAAGCTCGTCAGAAAGAACCATCCAACACAGGTCACTGGATTCGTAGTAGACCTCGTAGGGAAGTGTGTAGAAGTAATGAAAATGAACTGGGTGATTTACCTCATCAACGAGATGGAGAAGGACTGTCACGAAGCACAATATCAGGGATACAAATTCCATTTCAGTTGGTTACTGGTACTGATCGCAGTTTTCGCTTGGTAGATTCCAGAAGGAGCAACTTTTCCATAAGTTAAGCCATCGGAACCATTGTTCATGAGGTTCTCTACCTTGTGGTATACGAATGAAATGTCCAAGCAGTGGCAGTCAAACATTGTATTCCATGCTTAGTACCAGCAGTTGAAGCGTGATATTGAGGCATTTCCATGAATCACACCCAACACACTGCACCACTACAGACTGCTAGCGAAGTTCCATGCAGATCGACACTTTATATACATCACTGTACGTAGGAATGAAAGTAAGGAGGAACTTCAGTCCTATTATAAGCTGACTGACGAAGATATGGTGGATATCACCAAAGAATGGCCAAAATATTTCCTTGTACCAGTTGAGGATACAGAACTCTCCAACTCCAACATCATTGGGAGTCCCTTGGTCGACCGGGTCGAACATGATGGATAGACTAGCACGAAGAAAAAGAACAAAAAGGAGGAAGTGCAGAACATAGAAACTGATGAGGAGGACAGCGCCTCAGAGGAAATTAGGCCTGATTCACCCACAAGAGGAAGAGGAGATTAAGTAAACCAAGAACAAAGAGGGGAAGAAGGAGAAAAGCAAGACAAAGGCAAATTTACACAGCCGAAGGACCCCCCTACTGAGGTTGAAACATCGAAGAAAAGGAAGGTTTTTCCACAGAAACCCTCAAAAAGAAAGAAGAACTGAGCCAATAAGCCTCAGTCAAAGAATGTGCTCACAATGGATGATGTCGATCTCATCATTGCAGCCATGGAATATGCTTCACAATATATCTTTCAAAGACATGGAGCGAAGCAGGAAATGTTGTATGCAAGAATTGAGAAAGAGTTGAAAGAGATACATCAAGCCATCCATTTGAGCCGCGCAGTACCTACTGCGCCTTCTTCATCGAAAAGTGTAGAATTGGGGGATGACCCCACCCAATTATGAAGATTAGCAGATGCAACAGAGGCTCGACTTCGTCGAGTCCTAGAATAAAAGGAGAAGGCTACAGAAGCCTTGAAGAAATAAAAGGAGGAGGTATTAGAGAAACTTTGAGTTGTGCCGAATGTGAAAAATGAAATTCAGGTGAAGTTCGAGCAGGACAATGCAAAGATGCAGAAAGAAAAAGACCAGTTGCTCGCATAGGAGAATATGGTTAAAGAAGCAGTGACTAAAGCACTTCTCTCTGTGCTAGGCTTGGCACAAGAGAGGGAAGATTTAGTCAAGATACAACTAGGGAAGCTTGTTGAGGCCATTCAACAACTACAAGAATGTATAATGGAGTTGGAGCTCCAAGCAATGTCGAGCACTTTGACAAATGTGCGTGACCAAGGGAAGGAAGCTGCCAGGAACACAGTAGAAAGAATCAGGGCACTTGCCTCAGAGTGTAAGAAATTAAGTAATTGTAGTGCGCAGACCTACGAATTCCTTTTAGAATATCTGGAGCTAGGGAAAATGGAAGAACATCTCCAGGAGGCACAGAAGCAGGCATCCACCATGCAAGCACAAATGAAGCTACTTACTGCAGTCAAGAGGATGAAAATATCACAGGAATAGTGTGTTGTCCAGCTGCAGATTACTGCCATCTAGAGCAAAGTCATGGAGGTTGTTGAAACAAAGTTTATTTTTCTTCTCTAAATCCAAATCTCCTTTTTCTCTAGTTACAGAGCCGCCCTTAGTTCTAAAAAGGGGTCAAAAGGTCTTTTGGGATTTTCGAGTTTTGGGGTTCGTCTATTCACAAAGTAAGTTTTTTAATAGCAACCCCAAAGTCCCGGTACCTAAGTCTCGAAAAAATGATTGTTTAAAAGGAATTGAACAGATTTTAAAGTAATAATTAAAAACGTTAACGACCTTCTAAGCCTTTCACATGTTCTTTTTCGACCATCTCAACTTAAGCAACATTTCAAATGTCCCGACGTGCTTTTCATGAAATACCTTTTAATCATGATTAATTAAGGTTTAAAACATACTTAATAGATCGTTAATCAATCATAATTTGGGAAATCAAAGAGTCGACCTTGAGTCTCCTTAAAACCCCGATTCTCAAAGTCGCGAAGTTCTTAAAAGCTAATGTTATTTTTATTAAGAAGTAAGAAGGTTTAATGATAATAAATCCCATTGTGATTTTATGATTCGGGATTTCATGCATTAAAGAGTCGTCAGAATC
>JASDQU010681402.1:27440-42953 GCA_032191745.1 Picea mariana
CATCAAAGAGAGGTTTTTTCTAATTTTTGTTGATGATTTCTCAGGTTTCACATGGACTACTTTCTCAGAAAAAAATCTAAGGTCTTTCAACACCTCAAAGATTTCAAAGCCTTGGTTGAGACACATTCAAGAAATACAATCAAAGTCCTCCAAACTGATAAATAGGGAGAGTATGTCAATCATGAGATCCAAAATCTTTTTCATGAGGAAGGGATTCAGTTGCAACACACATTTCCCTATACTCCGCAACAAAATGGAGTTGCTAAGTGGAAAAATAGATCTCTAAAAGAGATGGCATCTTGCATGCTACATGAAAAGTCACTTCCATAGAGACTATGGGCCGAAGCACTTAATTTTTCAAACAACATACAAAAAATATCTCCCCATAGATCTGTCAAGGATAATACCCCCTACAAGGCTTGGAGCAGCCTCAAACCGAAAGTGACCCATTTTTGTACTTTCGGTTCACATGCATGGGCCCAGATTCCCTCTAAAGAGAGGAAGGCACTTGATCCACAGAGAACATAGTGTATATTTGTTGGATACCCTGATGATGTGAAGGGATACAAACTTATTTATCTTTCCTCAGACCGACTCATCATTGACCGAAGTGTCCAATTCGACGAAAGTGTCTCGCATGTACCTCAGCAGCCGCATACAGACACCTTCATTCTTTCACCTGTCCGAGTTGATGAGCATGCAAATGCGGACTCTTCTTCAGATGAGATTTCTAATTCAAAGGATTCATATGATCCAGATACAGATTCAGTATAGTTGGATGTAGATTCAATGCATCCAGATGCAGATGCAAAGCCAGAGCAGAGGCCCAAGTGGGCCCAAACTACTCTTCAGGATGCAAGGGATCTTGTTGGTGATCCAACCGATGCTAGGAGGACTCGATCTTATTTTGAGGAGCCTCCTATTGCACTCACTTCCATTGAACCATTGCACTCTAGGCATGTTTTCTTAGTTCATTTTTCAGATCCACGGTATTATGGTGAGGCTGCTAGAAATCCCTTTTGGGAATCCGCCATGCAGGAGGAGTACAACTCCCTCCTCGAGAACCAGACTTGGGATCTGGTTCCCTTTCCTTTTGGAAGGAAATTTGTCAGGGGAAGATGGGTCTACAGGACCAAGAGCGTAGTGAATGGACATATTAGCAGATACAAATCTAGGCTAATTGCCAAAGGCTTTCAATAGGTGCATGGCATTGACTATGATGAGACCTTCTCTCTAGTAGTGAATATGGATTCCATACATTTGGAACTTGCCATTGCGATGACCAAGGGATGGGAATTCCATCAGATGGATGTGAAGAATGCATTTATTCATGGTGATCTCTCTGAGGAGATATATATGGAGCAGCCCCAGGGAATTATGCAGGATTCCTCTTTGGTTTGTCGACTAAAGATTTCTCTTTATGGCCTCAAGTAGGATCTGAGGGCATGGTATGCCAAGATGGAATCCTACCTTCTTTCACAGAATTTTGTATTATGTAAATGAGACCCAAATGTCTACATTCTTAGGATGGATGATTCAATTATACTCTTAGTTCTGTATGTTCATGATTTGTTGATCACCAATTGCTCGACTTCAGTGATTGCTGCAGTCAAGAGGATTCTACATAAAAGGTTTTTGATGATGAAAATGGGTCTGCTACACTTCTTCCTTGGGCTCAAGATCAATCAGAATGCATTAGGCATCAAACTGTCTCATGCCAAGTATGCTCGAGATCTCCTTGAGACATTTCATATGAAAGACTGCATGTCTGCTCCGACTCCTTTCCTATCAAGAGTCAAACTTGAGGATGGCGGGGACACTCCACTGGTTGACAACACACTGTACAAACAACTATTTGGGAGCTTGTTTCATCTCACACACTCTAGAACAAACCTCTCCTATGTAGTTGGCATAGTTTCCAGGTTCATGCAGGAGCTGCATGAGCTACATTGGAAGGCTACAAAGTGTATCCTTTGATACATATAGGGCACCATAACCTTTGGGATTCATTATGCAACAACATCTACATTAGATCTCATCAGGTTCACTGATTATGACTGGGCTGGAGATAGCACTGATCGCAAGTCCACATCTGGTTACTCACTTAGTCTTTGTTCTGGTCCCATGTGTTCGTCGAGAAAGAAGCAGAATGCTATTTCTCTTTCTTTAGCCGAGGCAGAGTACAGAGGGGTAGTTAATGTTGGGCCCTTCATTTTTGGGATAAGGAATTGCATAAGATTTGGCCGAGTACGAGTTGCGCAAGATTTGGAAGAAACTGGACAAAGGAGCAAGAAAAGGCAATAGAAATCAGTTGAGAAAAGGATAGTGCAACGCTAGCAAAGAAAAAGTGGTTCCAACAAAACAAGAAAGCATGCAAGACAAAGGCAGAAGACACGACCTAGCTTAGGTATAGGGATGAATATGATTGTAAAAGGTTGTTGTCAATTGGGTTAAGTCGGGTTGGTTGTTGTTGATTAGTTAGTATTGAAAATGTAAGGGTCTAATCATAGTTAGTGTATATTACTGATAAGTTAGGGTTCGGGGTCTGTAATGTAATCTATACACCATTTTGAGAGTTAGATCTATGTCAAATGAGTCCAGAGCCAGGAGTATGTAACATAGCACTATTATGTATCTTTGAGTTTGTAAATGAAGAAATATCTGAAGATAATATGAAGAAGGATCTAAATTTTCAAAATATGTTGTGTCTTTCTGTGTTTTACTTATGCATTACAATACTTCTTCATGGATTATAAGTTCCACATGATGGATCTATTTTTAAATGCTTGTTCACAACATAAGTAGGTTCAGTTCTTGCACACATGAGTTCATATTTGTTTGGTAGTTAGATGTCTTGTGCACGATCAAGATGAATCTTGAAGGTTCTGTGAATCCTCCTAAGTCTTTTCCTTGCCCTTCCCTATCTATTTGTCTCAACAGTGCTTCAGGTGAGACTTCTTCTCTTCAGATGAGATGAAAATGCCAATGCTCTAGAATACTCAGTACCTTTTGTTCGTAACCTAAGAAGTACCCTGGTCTGATCAAACTTGCACCAACAAAATGGTTCCATTGTCGGGACCTACATTAAAAGGGAACCCGTATGGAGGATGCTTCCGCGGATTCACAGATATAATATTGACCAATGGTGGGAAAGAAACTGTGACGCCTTCATATGGAAAGAAGTGGACCTGAGGGGAAAATTTGTGGAAGATACTTGTGAGGCAGTCTTTTACTCAGAAAGATTGAGTGAGTAGTACGAGATATTCTGGGTTAAGTTCCCAGAAGAACTTTTACACTAGATAAATAGGCTCCAAGAAGCTCCATAGTTCCAAGAACAAGTCAAGAGGAACTGTACTTGGGACACGGAAAAGATTGCAACACTTCATCGGTTGGATCATCTAGTCACACGAGCGATTGATTTATGGGTCAATACCACATTAGAAGGATACATTATTGAGTTTGCAGCTGAAGAACCACCAATCTTTTTCGCGAGCAGAGGCGAATTTCAAGAAAGATGCAAGGGGAAGACTGTTGAGAGAAATCCCTCTGTGGATTAAAGTTTTCTTCATGGAGGAGGGGATGCTGACTATGTCCCTGACTAAGATGGAAACATAAATACTCTCGCTTGGGGTAGGGAGAGGCTAGGGTAAAGTCATGGCCTGAGAGAGGGGAAGGGTTATTTGACAAACGGGGGGGGAATAGCAAGAAATGGACTCAAGAAATGAGTGATCCTTGAAAAGAGCCGCTATAGTTGAGAAGTGGTGGCGCGACAAGATCAAGAAAGAAACAAGACAGTCCGAGAAGTTGTGGAAAGAAGTTAGACCAAGAGAAGTAGAGGAAAGACAGATGGAAGAGTTTCGAAAGATGAGAAGACAGGAAAGAATGGCATTCAAATATTAAGTGAGAGAGAAGTGCAGAGAGAAAGAAGTCCCTAGGAGGTTGGACAAGAAGGCAAAGGTGTAGACTTAAGAGAGGATGAAGTCAACATGAATCTTGAAGAAGAAAGAGAAGATTCAGCCCCGATGACAGGAAAGATCAGGAATCTGGCTGAAGAGACCGCTCTAGTGGAAGAAAATGGGACCCCCCAAATCAAAGAAAATCACCCCGAAGCCAATGGTGCTAGCCCCGAATCGCCCATACCCCAAGTTTCCTCTATACAAGTGGTCAGTTTGATACTACCTTCTCATGCTAGTTTTGTTCCAGTACAATTAGTTAGTCATTCATGACCAGGAAGTGCGAGTACACAGAGGATATTGGGATCCCTTGGTAGATCACAAGAAGGACCGTCAGGTTTCATTTTGACAAGAGCACCAAGATCAGCAATGGTTGGTCATGCATGAATTTTGATTGCCCGATACCCAGAATTCTTGGGTAAGGGAGATGAAGATGTTGAGCAATCCTAGTTCTTGTGTGAAGCAATCTGGAGATCCAGAGAGACTCTAAATGTGAATAAGTTGGTTGAGTTCCAAACTACCTTGATAGCTTGTGATCTAAAGTGGTATATGAATATTATTGAGCCAGGAGTTCCAGGAATGCAAGGTCAAGCGTTCACACTTGGCCAGGTGTGGACCAAGTTCATAGAAAAGTTTAAACTACCTCAGTCAGAACAATAGGTTCTGTATGAGTTGCGTGAGATTCAACAAGAGGAAGGTGAATCAGCCTGGGAATACAACTAGAATTTTAAAGATGCTATAAGGAGGTTAGCACATCCAATCCATGAGGAACATAAAAGGGAATGGTACATCCAGGGATTGCTACCTCTAACTTGGATTCCGCTAATGAAACATCGGATATCCACTCTGACAGACGCCTTGGAACAATCGATGAAAATTGAAGCCATGGCGAGATACTCAGGGAGCCTGAGAGTGACCAGACCCCCAGTAGATGCAAATTTGAAGCAACTACAAGGGAAAATATCAACACTTATAGAAAATATTCAAGACCTAAAAGTACCTAGACCAGGACAACCATAGGTCTGGTGTACTAGATGTTATACAGAAGGACATCTGGTGAACGAATGTCCATGAATGAGGGGAATGGGACCTCCTTAGAATCTGATGGGACCCTCACCAAGACCCACGGTAGGAGTTGCACAAGTGTTTGTGAACTTACCATTCTATAACCCCACCCCATATCATGATTTTCTAGGAAGCCAAGAAGCACCAGCAATTGAGTATTGTGAGATCTGCCGAATCCATAGACATGGGCCAAGACAGTGCCCCATTATGTAGAAATATTCAATAGTACCAAATACAGTACACTGTGAGTTTTGTGCATATACCACACATACTATCAATCAATGCAGAGCATTGGATGCACTTGGAGACACGTTGGACCGAACAACATTCAGTGTGAATGAAAACCCTCAAGGACCGGGAAGAGTTTGAGGAGGTGGAGCCGGAGGAGAATTCAAAGGAGGAATAACTAGGGGAAGAGGGCCAAGAAGATGTTATAACTGTGATAAGAAAGGGCACATGGCTAGAGACTGTCCTCATCGGAGGTGGCCATGGTGCTCTCAGTGCAGAACCAATGGGCTTGCAACTAAAGACTACCCAAAACTAATTGCAAAATGGGAATATAAGGTACGACAATGAGTAACTATCCTCATCAATTCAGAAATCAAGAGAGTTAGTAAAGGAAAATTTTCCAACCTCAATATCGTTACTCGAGGAGGAGCAAAGACAGGAGCTAATGCTAACAGTTTACCTCAGATCAAGAAAGAAGCACCTAAATAAGACATGTATGACCCTCTAAAACAAAATTTGTTCTTTAAAAATTCCATCGAATTATTTCAGAATATCCCTAGCCCTGAGATGCAATAGAAACCCCCATAGCCTATAGTTTACCCTAAGATTTCACAAGTCCCTGCTTCACCCCCTACACTCAAAAACCCTACAGTCATGCTGAGACAACCTGAGCAACCTGAAAATGTAGTCGACCTTTGGTTTCAATTATTCTCTGACATTCTCAGGAATGATCAATTAATAGAGAAGTTGTGCAATTCATTATACCTATTTTTAGGGAATGACGAACCTATAGAAGCAGGAATAAGGACTAATCTTCTTGAAAAGAGTACACAGAGAGTGTAGAGAAGAAAAGTATGAACTGGAAAAGAATTAAGACTAGTATCCCAGCTAGATGAATTTGAGATTAAGGATGTCATGTTGGATCTAGGATTTGATGTGAACATTCTACCTAAGAAGACTTGGGAAGCCTTAGGAAAACTTAGGCTGACATATTCCCCAATTCAGCTAAGAATGGCCAACCAATATTTCATTTTCCCAATAGGAAGACTAGAGAGTGTGGAAATAGATGTTGCAAGAGTGAAGACCCTCAACCTACACTACTTGGCATTGATTGGGCGTACAAAAACTATGTAGTAATTGACTTAAAGAAATACACCATGAACTTTGAGGCTGATGGAATCAAGGTAGTTCAACCCTTGGATCCATATGTAGGGCCCAGATATACAGAGCCAACAGACAATAATATGGAGGGAGAAGACTTGGATCAATTGTATACTGTAATAGCTGGAACAAGAAACGATTACATAAATCCTACTACTGATGGATCAGTAAGTTGGAGGAGTATACAGTAAGTGGATGAATATTCAGAACTGGCATTTGACAGTTGGCAACAAGGCTCGTATGAAAAATTCTCAAGGAGATGCACAACTATAAGAGAAACTAGATGGGTTGGGACCGACGTTAGAGAACTCCCATTATATGATGGCACCTCAGAACTTGACAATTTTTTTCTCAACATGGAAGAAAAGGTAATAGAGGATCAAAGGATCTCAGTACTAGATGTAGCCCTCCAGGACACCCCTGCTAGATTGTGGGCCAATCATAAATCCTTACTCATAAATTGGGATGATCTAAGGCAAGCTATCAATTGTAGGTTTCAAAATAAAGAACAACTGGAATTAGAGATGCATATGGATTTCCAAGTTGCACAACTGTTCAGCGAAGAATTTGATCCTAGAGCACATATTGAATAGTGTGTGGCACAGTGGCAAGTTGCGGAAATACCCTCTCGCTTCTGGGTTCAGGTATTTCCCCATTCCCTAGGTCCAATCCTAAAAGATTGGTTGATACATGAGGAAACCAGAAGACAGACCAACGAATGGAAAATGTTGGCAACTCATTTTTGCAAGGAATTCTCATTTACAAGTAAGTACCCTAAGCTTAAAGTAGTCCTTCAAAAGATTAAAGAATTTATTTTTAGAGATAATAGTAATCAGAAATCAAACCTAATGGTATGTCCAAAGCATAGCTGAGAACTTCAAACTAAATTGCACCTACCTGTTGATGGGGCCTAAATCCCCTAACTCAACAGTAGGAACCAAACCTGCCACTGATGCCCAATTAGACTCTGCAGCATTTGGAGTGGAATGGTTCTCCAGATCTTGCGATCTGGCCAGATTATCGATGGGATTTTGTATCTTCTTGTTGGAGGCTCTTCCTCAGTTAGGACAATTCTTTTTCTGTATTTCTCTTGGGTGGGGCTGGTGTGAGAGATGCAAGCTAGTATAAACCAACTTGAAAAACAATAGGACAGAAGTTTAAACTATTGGGAAGAGGTCGAACTTGGGATAACCCACTGCTCGAACATGCAGACAACGATTTTATGCCAAAAGGCCTAGTAATAATACATCAACCAAATGAACATCCAATTACTATCTGAGAGAACTAATTAACAGAAAGAAAACACATATGTAATCANTACTGATGGATCGGTAAGTTGGAGGAGTATACAGTCAATGGATGAAGATTCAGAACTGGCATTTGACAGTTGGAAACAAGGCTCGTACGAAAAATTCTCAAGGAGATGCACAACTATAAGAGAAACTAGATGGGTTGGGACTGAAGTTAGAGAACTCCCAGTATACGATGGCACCTTAGAACTCGACAATTTTTTTCTCAACATGGAAGAAAAGGTAATAGAGGATCAAAGGATCTCAGTACTAGATGTAGCCCTCCAGGACACCCCTGCTAGATTGTGGGCCAATCATAAATCCTTACTCATAAATTGGGACGATCTAAAGAAATCTATCAATTGTAGGTTTCAAAATAAAGAACAATTGGAATTAGAGATGCATATGGATTTCCAAGTTGCACAATTGTTCAGCGAAGAATTTGATCCTAGAGCACATATTGGTTGATATTGGTTGATACATGAGGAAACCAGAAGACAGACCAACGAATGGAAAGCGTTGGCAACTCATTTTTGCAAGGAATTCTCATTTACAAGTAAGTACCCTAAGCTTAAAGTAGTCCTTCAAAAGATTAAAGAATTTCTTTTTAGAGATAATAGTAATCAAAAATAAAACCTAATGGTATGTCCAAAGCATAGCCAAGAACTTCAAACTAAACTGCACCTACCTATTGATGGGGCCTAAATCCCCTGACTCAACAGTAGGAACCAAACCTACCACTGATGCCCAATTAGACTCTGCAGCATTTGGAGTGGAATGGTTCTCCAGATCTTGTGATCTGGCCAGATTATCGATGGGCTTTTGTATCTTCTTGTTGGAGGCTCTTCCTCAGTTAGGACAATTCTTTTTCTGTATTTCTCTTGGGTGGGGCTGGTGTGAGAGATGAAAGCCAGTATAAACCAACTTGAAAAACAATAGGACAGAAGTTTAAACTATTGGGAAGAGGTCGAACTTGGGATAACCCACTGCTTGAACATGCAGACAATGATTTTATGCCAAAAGGCCTAGTAATAATACATCAACCAAATCAACATCCAATTACTATCTGAGAGAACTAATTAACAGAAAGAAAACACATATGTAATCAAGATCATGGTAAGAAAAATAATTCATCTACCATAACATTCATCACATAATAGCACAATGATTTATCTTCATCATTTAAGGTAAAGAACATCAAAACATTTCACTAGATAACTTGACAACAAAATCAATTGCTCTTACTCATTTACTGCAACGTTCATGGAACAAGAAAGAAGTAATTCTTCTCAAACTCTAATCACATACATCTAATGAAGATATCTTGTCTTTGGTCCAGAAGGACTTTCAATTCATAGCTGTCTCAAAATAATTATCAACAAACAAAAAGAAAGAGTTCTTGCAACAACCATCGACCTTTGACTCACTGGTTGATGTCTCTATTTATAATATAACGTTTAATAGTAATTAAGGGCTAAACACAATCGGATCTAATAAAAAATTTCCACGTGGCATTATCATCTAACAGTCTTTCAACAGTCCAACCCAGATGTTTCTTGAAAAGGGTGGCTTCTTTCATAATCAGACCATCTGATAAAGAATTCCTCACAAGTGTTGGCCCATGAAAATCTGTGTTGTTCCATTGAAGCTGCATATATCCCTCTGATGTCTTTCACGTGCGGTTGATACTTCATGAGACTGAAGTTCAATTGGTGAAACATGGTTTGGTCTTTGATTGAATGTCCTACAAACTGTTTCACTTGCCCTGGCTTTGCATCGGTGACCTTTGCACATTCTTCGACCCATAACGCATCTTGTTCGGTGCACAAATTGATTATTTCATTTAGATCGATAAACATATCGTGGGTACCGAACTTGGGGAGTCCAATATATTTCATTATTTTATTGATTTTATCCCAGTGCTTTTGACATCTGGCCCATTGTTCTTGGATTTCTCTATGTGGAACTTGAGACATTTTAGCCCAGTAATCGATCGATCGCTTCATGCAATTGAGACTCCTTTTACTTACTAGCCGAATGTTGAGGTCTTCCTTTTCTCGGCCTTTCTGGATTGCCTCAATATACTTGATCCTCTCCACCGCCTTTTGTTCCTTCTCATACCATCGCTCCATTTCCTTACATGTCGCGAGTGCCATGAGAGTGTCTTCCTGAAATTCGGCTACATTAGATATTAACAGGTGTCTTTCCTCCTTGAACTAGTTGTAAACTTCATCGAATTCATTTTTTAGATACACAGCGGTCTGTGTAGCATCCTTATAGTAATTGGAAATATTGTGCAACTGCTCAATCTCCTTTTGGGTGGTGGCAAGCTCCTTTTCATCTCTCCTAGCTCTATCCTGGGCAGCCTCTGAGACGACTCTTCCCACACCAATCAGCTCAGACGTATGGGCATCTGTTGTATTGATTAAATTCTCCTCAGTGGTGACTATGATGGAATGATCCAAGGTGATTCTTATCTTCTTTGTGGTCCTTTGAACAATAACCTTTCTCTTTTGATCATAGGAGATTGCATAGATGTCTGTGACCTCATCTACCGGGTCTCGTATCTGCTGATCACCTCATGTGAGATTGTTTCCCAAGCTTCTTGTAGTGTATATTTGTTCAAGAGTGGGCTCTCAAACTTCTTCATTCTGCCTTGTAGATCCAACTTCTACTTGTTTCTCACCGAGGATCTGAGTATTGGGTATAATAGAGGTGTCAGGTATAGACTTTTCACTTACTTGCTCATTGGTCGTGGAACTGTCGATTTCTTTTTGTGGAGGCTCGTCACTCGAGCCTGCATCTTCTTCCGGTTCATCGGACTTTCCTGCATTGACACCACCTTCAGCTTCACCTTCCTTTTGTGGGACCTTCTCATCACGATCCTTGGGTCCAGGGGAAGAGGTCTTTTCTAGACTTGGGGAAGGAGTCTTTTTGGGACCTTAATCTTCTTGGACATGTACCAGGGTTCCACTGGGGGGCTCTGGGCTCTCGTTGTTGTTGTATATATGTATAACTGTGCTCAAGGGATTGGGTTCTTGAGTTTCTATCGACATTCGACCTGTCTCTGGTTAAGTTGTTCCTCCTTCCGAGGGGTCGATTGGTGGTTTCATGGATTTGAGATTACCTGACCCATTGGTGTTATTGAGACCTATGGGACTAGGTCCACTTGACTCTGTCGAGACACTTTGGATGGTAGTTGGAATCATGGGTCTTATGGAAAGATATGGGTCATCATGCATCTGCTTCATTAGTAGCTGAGCTTGTTGGTATAAAAGTGCACTACTCTCTCAAGCTATTTGATCTTCAGGGGAAACTCTTATTTGTACCAGGGATCCTTGATGAGTTTCTGCAACCTCAATGTCTTCTGGGGGATCATTTTTTTCTTCCTCCAATTCATATGCTACTATTACTTCAGGGCGTTGGCCAATTCCCCGAACTTCCTGCTCCAAAAATGTGGCCTTCTCTTCATAGTTCATAGCTCTAAACCAGGTTCCTCTAGGATCAGCCTTCCTAGCTACCACCACATCCCAGTCTTGAGTGTTCTCGGTGAAAGTTTCATCCTCAAACCGATCATGGGCATAGGGCCAACAGGATGATACCTGTGACACATGTTGCAGGACCAATCCCTTTGGATCGTGTTTGAGGAATCGGACAGTTTGGAACTGAAATTCCAATTGACCTAGCCCAAGTTGTTTAGCATGCGCGATGTCTTTGACCATACAGAAGTCGATATGAAACCCATACGGTATGAAAGCCCACTTCTTATCTTTCACTAAAGTTGCAGTGTATCCTTGTAGGATGGTTTGATAGCAAATTTCTCCTAACACTAGTCGGTCGGGAACATAAATGGAAAATAAATGGGGTGCCCCTGTGACACCGAAAACCCTGATGTAGGTTTCTCGTTCATCTAAATACCAGTGACCAATTTTGACTATGACCTTCTTTGCTTCGTCTGATAATCTCAGGCATTCTTTCCTAAAGAGAAAGAAGTAAATGGGCGCAATAAAATGATCACAGATAACAACATAGGATTTTTTGTACCTGTTTTCCCACATGATGTTGAAGTATACGTGGACTGCGAGCTCTGAAGGGTGCCAATTTAGGTTAATCCCAGCAAAAGCGTTCCTAGCACAGATGATGTCCAGTAGATATGAGGCCATGTAGAAGGCAGGGGCATCTCCCTCCTTTGGCGTCTGAGCCTGTTTTATGCATGTGCTCAACTGTTTAGAAATGATAGCACTCCAATTGAAACTGGTGCCTGAAATAGCGATTGTGAAAGCTAGAGGCATCCAAGCTTCCGAAAACTGGGAGCAGTCTTTCTCCCCATGCAACATGCAGAGAAATTCCATGAGATAAGCATACAGTTCCCTGAGACTGACCATCAGGTACCAGCCAGAAATCCAATTCATGAATTTTTTGTCTTCCCTCCACCAGGATGCCATGATTTTTCTTGTGTTGTGTGAGGCATAGAAACTCAGCATGAAATCAATGCTCAACTTTTCTCCAGACTCATTGAGTTTGTAGTATTTTTTAACTTCTGATGACAGGAAAATCCTGACACATTTGCCATTTTCATCATTAATCAAACATTTATGTGCATCGGTGTGATCAATGAGCCACTTCAAGAGCTCGATGCAAGGAAAAATCGGAGACCGGCTTGCCACCATGTGCAGTTTATCCCTGCGAATGTTTGGGAGGACCTCGTCATCGAGCTTCCTTGTAACAGGATCGTTGTGTGGAGTATATTCGAGGGGTTATTCTTTCTTGATCTTCTTGAAGACTTCTTCCCAGCAAGGAAAAGTTGTCTTTGCTCCAATGCTTGCCTCTGTATCTTTGAAAGCTGGGGGCTAGACAAAGGGTTCCTTGGTGATTCTCTTAATGATGGACACCGGCTTAGGGGTGAACTCTAATTATCGAGCAATTACTGGGGAGGAGCCTTCTCCTATTTCCAATTCTTGCATCTTTGGCACCCTTGGTGATTTTTTGGTGGATGGCTTCTTTGGAGGCATTGTTCCTATAATCAAATCCGCCCTTTAAACACGTATACAGAGAAACATCGGGTAAGAATCATATAAAAATGAAGCGTAAACCGTAAGCGGACCCATACCTATAATGCTTGCTAAGATAACTGTTTAATACTCACTAGACTTTGGATGCTTCCCCTGGACTGATAGCTTCATTCTCCTGTTTGTTCTCAATTTCTTGTTGTGCGGGATGGGATCATACAAAAGGACTCAGAAGAATATAACTGGGAGATACTACCAATCCTATCAATTAGTTAATACGGGTGATAAATGCAGATTTCAAAATAAACCACTATCGGATCTCTGTTGCTGAGACTTAACTAATTGATGGTGGGGGCGCGGATGGAGATGCATTGTATCGGTGAGTTTAACGGTTCCTTTTTTTGTTCGTGCATGAGCTAGTAACTAATGCACGATCTACGGATTAACTAAATCTTTGAATGTAGAGTACTTGACATAGGTAGGTATTAAATATCACGTCACGTCTCACCTTCATAAAGATTGAGGATCGACTACTACTTAGAGTGTTTATCAATATTGCTATCTGCTTGATAAGACTCCCGATACTGATGACATTGGGGTTGGTGATCAGGGGAATGTTTTTGGTGTCGGTAGATGGCAGTGGGACTCCTCCTTTTGTGTGGCACTTATGATTACATTTTTCTACCAAAGCCAAAAGGATTGGCCTTCGGAAAAATCTTTTCCGAGGCTGTATTTGTAAGAAAGAGATACTCTTATCGGCTGATGCCAAAGAAGGTTGGCACTCGGTTGCTTTGACTTCCCAAACGATTTTCGCCACCTTAATATTTCATCGATGTCGAACTCCTCAAGTGAGCTAGGAGAATTATGGGTCACTGATTCCTTGAGCAGTATTTGTCTCTATTAAGATGGTTCTTTGTTGTATGTTCAAGAGAAACTTAAGACTTGAAAGTATAAGATAAGTGGATTATCAGTTTCAAACCAAGGTGAAAACAATCAAATGTAGAAAACAAAGTGGTACCCAAAAGGAAATGGTCACAGAACTTTTAGGGTGTGTTGAGCACTCAATACTACCCTCAACCAAGAATCCTATAGAATGCTATAATATTAGCAGGGATTCAGAAATCCTAGATGACTTAGAGGAATTGAGAAACCTAGCCATTAAAGAGACAAAAGGGAACAAAAAAATCTAGAACACCATACCTAGTCAGACTGATAGTTCCTACAATCACCCATTAAAATTGCGCAAAGTCAATATAGGGACCACAAAGCAACCTAATATAGCTATGGTGGGAGAGAAATGGGATGAGAAAACTAGTAGCTTGTTGTGGGAATATGAGGATTTATTCCCAAAGACCTTTTCAGAGTTAAAGGGAATCAAAGGAGTTTTGCGAAAAATGAAAATTGAATTAAAAGCAGGATCAAAGACTGTGAGGCATTGATCATACCATATTAACCCTAGAGTAAAAGAGAAGGTTAAGAAGGAGATAGACAAGATGTTGGAAGATGGGCTTATTTTTGCAGTGGAAGAAGTAGAATGGGCCAGCCCAATAGTCATTCAAAGAAAGAAAGGCACAGAGGATATCAGGGTCTTTGTAGACTATAGAAGCCTCAACTCTGCCTGTGTACATGACCCTTTCCCAACACCTTTTACTGATGAGGTGCTAGAACAGGTTGCGGGGAAAGAGGCGTACTCATTCACAGATGGATTTGCAGGCTACTACCAAGTAAGGATTGTCGAAGAGGACAAAATGAAGACCACATTCATAACAAAATGAGGGTCCTTTGCATAAAATGTGATGCCATTTGGCTTAAAGAATGCCCCTATAGTTTTCTCCAGGATTGTAATAACAGCCTTTAGAGAGTTCATTCACAAGTTTATAGAATTCTATATGGATGATTGGACAATATATAGTTTTCTCAAGGAACATGCAACGTTGTTACAACTAATGTTTGACAAATGCAGAGAATTGTATATATCATTGAATCTCAGAAAGTGTATCTTCTGTGTACCACATGGGAATTTTTTGGGCCACATAGTATGCCGAGGAGTATTAATAGACCCAGCCAAATTTGCAGTTATTGTAAACATTCCACCACCTACGAGTGCTAAGCAGTTGCACTCCACGCTAGGACACAAAGGGTGTTATCACAGGTTCATCAGAAGATATGCAAACAATACTACACCTCTGGAAAACCTATTGAAAAAGGCCAAAATGTTCCAATGGACCCCAAAATGTGATAAATCATTTGAGACCCTAAAGGATAAGCTCATCACAACACTGATTTTGATATTCTGAAACTGGAAAAATGAATTTTGCGTCCATGTAGATGCTTCAGGTATTGCCTTACGAGCCATCTTAGTGCAACCTAGAGATGGATCCATGGATCATCCTATCTATTTTGCGAGCCAGAAGTTGTCACAAGTTGAGCACAACTACACAATGACAAAAAGGGAGGGTTTAACCATGATTTATGCTTTGCATAAATTTAGAAATTATTTTTTAGGCTCTCATTTCAAGTTTTTTACTGATCATTCTGCATTGAAATATCTAGTTAACAAACTTGTGTTGGAAGGGAGAATTTGTAGATGGTTTCTACTATTTCAGAAATTTTTGTTTGAAGTAATTATTAAGCTTGGAAGATGCAACGTAGGACTTGATCACCTATCTATATTAGAGTCATGGGAAAGCTACGAAGTAGTTGATGATCAACTCCCAGATGCAGACTTGTTCCGTGTTGAGGCCATACCAGAGTACCTGGAGGACATAACAGTCTTCTTAAGTACACGGGCCTACCCAGAAACATATT
>JASDQU010681403.1:5126-18389 GCA_032191745.1 Picea mariana
GGTGGTGCTTGGGAAAAAACAGAGTTTTTTGTATGCAAGTTGGTGCTTGTATAAGTGGAAGTAGGTGCTTCCATCCAGTCGGTGTTGGAACACTCAGGGAGTTGGTGCTTCCTTCTAGTGGGTGCTAGAGAAACTAGAGAGTTGGTGCTCTCAAACAAGTTGGAGCTTGTAAAACAGAGGTAGTAGCCTCACATTGAGTTGGTGCTCAACTATAAATGATGTACAGAACATAAAAGACTGCCTATCATTTCGAAGAAGAAGAGGTTTTCTCCTTTTATGGGTTTCCTCGTGAAAATCTGTCTCTGTATATATCTTATGTGTGACTGATGCTCATTATTTAGGTTGTTCATATGTTGTATAATATTGATGGTCACTTGGAGAAAGATTAAAAATGGTTTAATTGACTTAATATTGTTTAAGCACAGTGACAACTGATTCACCCCCCCTCTCAGTTGTCTTAGTAATTTCAACAGAATTATAGGGATTAGTTCATTGTGTATTGGTAAAAACATTATTAATGTTTATGATATGTGTAAGGTTAAAATATCCCCTTTCCTCTCCACGTTAAAGTTGGTTATAAGGATATATCACATTTAAACCACACAAATGCCCTAAAAAAACCACTCTTATACCAATATGATATGTAAACTACCTCAAAAATTCCAATTATCAACTCACTAAAACATATGCACAATTGCAACTATTGTAGTGAGTCAATGCTCAACTGTACAACTATTTTTTTAATTTTTTGGTGCTTTAACATAAATAAAGACACACAATCTAGATTCATTAACTACTATGACATATAAATTTAACTACACTAGAAAGTACACAAGTGAACATGATATTTATCATGTTAAACTTGATGTGGGAAAACCCAACAAGAAATGAAGGGTCGTGCATTTCATTTTATATAATGGAGATTACAATATAGGTTACAGAGTAGTCTAAGCTTGTTGCAAAGCTATGAAACACTATGATCTAATTTAGTTCTCAACAAAATGCTTCTCCATCTACTTCGTTAGTATCTTATCCATACTCCTTGCTCATACTATGGAACAACAATGGCATCTAAATAAATTGAACCCTTTTCCCTCTTTCTACAAGGTTTTTGATAAGTAGAATTAATGTTATGTTAAGATTTCAGAACCCTCCTGGAATCTTCATGACACTTGTAGAAGTCTCTATTATATTCCCATAGCTTATTAGCTTTGCATGTGTGAATTGTGGTGCACTAACATCGTTGCCACTTGGTCCTACTATGTGGAGTAATTGGGCATAACCTTGTTGAGAGTATAACTTTCACATACACGCTTTGTTTGACAAAAATGAACCACCATTGGAAAGATATCAACCTACAAAATGTAGTGAGGACCTCCATGAAATATGTCCTCAAGGTTAGAGACCCCAAACCAAAGGGTTTTTAGTTATGTTATATTATTGTGGTTTTTAGGATACTAACCCAAACCAATCTTTCTAAGGTCCCAAATTATTTTCTTCTCCATCCCAAAGCATCAATACAAGTTATATGGTAATTATGTAGATCCATTTTGAATCCTTTCTAGTGTTAATGCCCAAACCAACACTCATTCATTCCATTATTTTTTGAATACTACATGGATAATGAAAATAAACATGCATAAAAAGTATTTATCACTACAGTGAAAAAATTTATCACTCATTATTTACCCTCAAGAAAACCACAATAAGGAAAAAATCCATCATTAAAATGCATTGTCATATTACTCTCAATAGATTACAACCTTCCAAAAAACACTCACCTTGCAAATATTACTATGTTCTCTTAATGACTCGCTAGACATATGACATTACATTCATTTCCCAGTATGTATCCCACTATATGTTGCTCCCTCACTGGATAGTTGAGTAGTACAATTATGAGGGAAAATTACCTACCATTGTCTTCAAACAATTGTCTTGATTGTACATTGCCCCTTTATTTTATCTGTGTGCTCTTTTTATATACTTACTCAAAGACTTGGTAAAATATGATAAAAACTATCAACCTCAACTTCCCAGTGGACTCTTTGCAATAACTCATGTTTGACTTTGTCAACTTTTCGAGGGTGCAACATTTTGCTAGAAAAAAACATTTTTTGGAAATCTCTTCTTGAATCTTCTCAAATAAACCTACATTGTTAGCTCCACATGTGTGAGTAATGGGTGTTAACTTGGATTCCACTTAGTGCTTCATTAGTATCATTACCCATGGTGCTTCCACTTGGAGATACGTTGTTCCTGTTATGGACCTCTATGACAACTTTTATGTGGATTATAGAATGTGCCTATTGATGAAATTATATATAAATCCTTTGGGGGGCATAACTTCCATATATGGATCTATTTTCAATCTTCTTTATTTTGGAAATATCTCAACATGTACTAACCCCAAGGGTAGTTGAATATGTCAATTAATGAACCATTTTGGACTAATAGCGTTGACTTATCTTAGCTAACTTCTTGAATTGTTGGCCTTTGAACCAACAAACTTAGTCATATTCTAGCTATTCCAAATTAGATTCTTGTCCAAACCTATTTGAGCATTTTCCCTGTGTTCCTTGATGAAGTAGGTCTCACCACCTTTGACTAGGTAATATTTGTTTTCTCTTATGTATCAAGTGGTGCTACATCACATTCCACCTCATCGTCAAAATCAATATTAATGGAAAACTTAACTTTATAACACGTTGTGATTCTCATAGTTGAATTCTTTTGTAACCAAATCAAGGAACATGGTTGCATATGCTTATATGTTTTCACCAATTTCATCAACTAAAATCATAGAAATTATATTGAATTGAGAACAACTATCAGAAAAAGAACTTACCTTCGTGTTCCTCAATTGGACCTTCACTTGGACTAATTCATTATTTTCTCCACTTGCCCTTGGCTCTTACAATGTATCATAGAGAAGTTTCTCATCCACATCATTTTTGTCTTCTATCTCTCAACCTTGTAGCTTGGCAGCTATCATTGCTTTCTTCTTGGACTTGTACCATTTCAAACTCAACTCTAGATGAAGCTTCCAACATTTCTCATCTATGTGTCCATCTACGTCATAATGTTTGCAATGCTTCTTGGGATCTTTTCCCTTCTGCATTTGACTACACCTTTCTTGCCTTTGCTTTTGGGTGCCTCTTCTTGATTCTTTTGATACCCCATTTTCATGTGCAATGTGATATATATATCTTTCTTACTTGCTTCATCTATGCTTGCAACATTCAAAAGTTACCACCACCTTCAAATATGTCCATGTACTTCCAATGTACTTCACTAATACCCCAGGTTCTAGTGAGATACCCAACATGGCTTGCTTTAAGAACTCGTATGTGTTATCTTGAACAATTTTTCCTTGCTCTTTCCATTAACATTTCCATGCTAGGAGCTAATTCTCTTCCTAGCCTAAGGGATAGAATTACAATTTAATCAATTCCATGAAAATTTCCCCATTTCGTCACCATGGGCTTCTTATCTGACCGCAAAGTATCCACATAACTATTTCACAAAATCAAATCTTGATCGGACATTTTTAAATGAGCAAAAGAAATATGGTATTCCTCTTATTCGATGCATGCTCAAACATACTTCTAGTTGCTTCAATGAACTATTCATTTTTTCAACATTTGTTTGTCCATCATAAGAGGATATTTTAAGTTTTACAACTAGCATGAATGGAGCATTAGAAGATCGCAAAAAATGACTATAGTTACCAAAGATTTCAAGTTGCTTACCTTTAGTATCTTTGAGGATAACATCCTCCTCTTCATACTCAAAATATGTTGAGCATTCTACTTCCTTTGTGTACTTCACTTCCATGAATTGTAACACCATCTCAGTCAGTGTTGTTATGTTCAGTTTTGACCTAGTGGTTTTGACTTTTAAGTCTTCTAAGCCTTTTTCTTCATGCAAAGACCCCACCATCTTTGGTTGTATGCTCCTCTCTATTCCTCGAAGCAATGGCTCACCACTCTCTTATGTATATTGCTCCTCTCTATTCCTCGAAGCAATGGCTCACCACTCATATTAGTTATACTCTAATACTAATATGATCTCTATACTATTGAAGTTATGCCACTAGATAGTTCATCAAAACAGAGCTTAAGCAGAAAGAAATATTATGTCGTAAACACTTTCATCATCAACACCCAAACCAACATTCATTTACTCGATTTGTTGTTGAATATTAAGTGCATAAAGAAAATGGATATGCATAGAAAATATTTATCAATGTAGTAAACAAATAACACATAGGATTTACTCCAGAGAAAAATTCAATCAAAGAAAATACTCAAGCACTAAAACGCAATGTTTTATTATTCTCAAGATATTACAACCTTCTAAAACATGCTCTTCATGGAGATTATTATGTGCTCTAAATTAGCTAGACAAGTGACATTACATTCATTTTCCATAAAATTTGCGAGCATCTATCTTGTTGAATTGTTGAGAAACACAGTGATGAGGAAGAATTGTCTTAGACCATGTTTAGGAAATTACTTGGATTGTACACCACCCCTCCATTTGTCTCTCTATTATTTTTATAGAGTAGTCCAGAGACTTGGTCAAATATGATCAAAGGTATCAACCTTGACTTTCCTTGGAATTTTCCCAATTAGTTATGTTTGACTCTATCAACTTTCCAAGGCCACAATTTTTCGCTGAAGAGACCCATCATTGTAAAGCTCTTCTCAAATCTTCATGGATAGCCATACGTGACTAGCTCCACATGTTTTGTGACTAATGGGCACTACTATGGTTTCCACTTGGTGCTTTAGTGGTCTTATTACCCATGTTGCTTCCACTTGGGGCCACTATGGTTATGTTATGGATGTACATGGAAACTTCTATGTGGGTTGTAGAACGCACCTATCATTGTTATATATATATATATATATATATATATATATATATATATTGGAGGCCATAACTTTTTTATACAGACTATGTGTTCAAAGTTCTTTAGTTCATTAAAAATCTCTCAACGTGTAATAATCCCTAGAGAAATCCACTACAATTAATGACCCATTTTGGACCAATGAGTTTCATTTATCTTAGGCCAACTTCTTGGATTATTGACCTTCAAACCAACAAACTTAACCATTTTTCTAGCTTATCCACATACTTTTGCCAACTCCTTTAATTCTTGGTATTTGAAGCAACAAATTTAGTCATTTTTCATGTCCATCCACATACTTAGCCAACTTTGTCTCCATGTCCCTTTCAAAACCAAACTTGGCATTGATCTATTACAAATCACATATTACAACTAAAATCAAAATGAATAAAATATCCCTACACAATGTCTATCTAAATAATGTGATGACTAAAAACATGTACATAACAAGTTTTTCAAATAAATTTCAATGAAATAATTTAATAGTCTTTTTATATATATAAATACACATCAACCTTACATTATTGTATTTAATGGTCTTATATATATATATATATATATATATATATATATATATATATATATACACACACATATTAATCTGTCAATTGGGTCTAGCTCTTGTGGTTGGGAAGAATGATTGTTATCCTACCTACCCAAGTTTGACGCCAACAAATGACATGTTAAGCTCTTAAAGACTATATTATTGTAATGGCTTTGAACCATGTTGTTACCCTGGGTACTATCCTTGAATGAAAGGAAGTACTCAAGAAACAAAACTGAGATGTGTAGAAAACTAAAAATATGTGTATAGATTGATGCCTATCTATAAATTTATTTATAGAAATATGATTTTCTGGAGGTCCCATATGCATAATATTGTCGTGAAAACAAACTCTCAAGAAATACACAAGAAATGTGCATGCTTATCAATATCTTATTCCTTGTTTTCTTTCTCTTTTACAACCATCATCATGATTTATTTATAAAAATATGATTTTCTTGAGCTCCCATATGCATAAAAACAAGCTATAAGAAATACAAAGACAATATATAGCTTTATCAAAGTTTTCTCTCTTTAACTACCACCATCACCATCATGATTTGCATAATGTGCAAACACACTCACATAACCATTTAGAAAAACTAAATGTCTAGAAGATTAAAGATATTTATATATAAATTTGCTTATAGAGATTAAAATTTGGGTCGAGTCAACTAATTTGAGATAGTTTATTGAGGTCATATAAACAAATTGGTAGCATGAGAAAATTGATCATATAATGAACTTATCTCATAAAGTAGTGTGGTCTCGAGGCCCTGTTTATAGTGGAATGTGCACGTAAGGGAGACGAGGAGTCGTGCAAGGGTGATTGAGGCCGCGGGGAAGAGAGGGGGCTGCGGGCTCAAGGTGAACAGCCATGGAAAACCAGTAAATGAAGCAGATGGAGGTTGTACGTCTTGGCACAATCTGAGAGAACCCTCTCCCATATCACCCCGAGCAGATGGTAGCAAGTTTGAAAGAGGCCAATCTGTTGTGAACCCTCTCTATTAGCGGTAAGCGTAATCCAAGCGCAGTAAATCCCGTCCCGATTTCATTCTGCTTGATGAATCTGAGGCAAAGAAATCAACAGTGCACTCACTCGATGCGAACCTGGAGCTCCATGCCCAACTATTCTCGATGAACATGGATACAAAGCTAGAAGTTATTATAATGGAGGACTTCCTCTCTTCATCAAAGGATCCCTCAATTTGGCTCTATGGTGATTGAGGAGGAGGTCATATCAATCTCTATGGAGAGCCCTTTGAAACCCTAACAGGGTGTGGATTACTACATTGATCATGGCCCTTTGAGAGTTGTGGAGAAGATGCCCCACACTGAACCTGGATCAATTGCACTCAATGTTCTATCCCCCACATCGATCGACAAGGAAATTGGGGTGCCAGTCAATGTGCAACAGCCCTCACCCTCTGCTAAGAAGGTCGATGTGTATGCAAGCCCTAATCTGGCTACCAAGTCCCTGTCTTGGGGTTGCAATAATGCATTGTGTGCCAAAGCCCGGTACCACCTCACTGAACCAACCAGATCTAAAGGAGGATATAAATTTTTTCATGAGCCTCAACAAGGAATATGAGCAAGGTTGTCTAAATATAGAGAATAGGGGGGTCATTCTGTTTTTTCTACTCCAAATACTCATGAAGATGTTTTCAACAAATAGGTGATATTGATCTGGGAGATTAAAGGGAATTCCTTGAACTCATATTGGTGCCTAGTGTCTAAGTACCTTTGCTTATTCTTTACTCCGATGATGCTGCATGCAATATCCTTCAATGTGATACCTAGAAACTTATCGGTTCGTTGGCATATGTCCAATCTTAATGTTCTAATTTCAATCCCAATAATCATTCCTAGGCACAATCCCATTATGGATCGAGGACCATGGAGATTGAAGAAGGACGCACAGTGCAAACAAACAAGCGGAAGGAGCCCAAGTTTCCTTCTTGGGCAGAACAACATCTTAGAGATCTCGAGCCTAAGTTGCATCCCAAATCCTATAAGGATGTTGCCATGTGCTCGTTGGAGAGACGTGGCTTTTAATTGGGGGATTTCATGTCCAACAACAATGGTAATGCCCTAAGTATGGCATTAATCCCTGAATGAGGCTTTCTTGTGTGTCTTGTAATGTCAGAGGAATGACTATCCCAAGTCAGAGGATGTATGTTAGAAATATGTTGTTGAAAGACAAACTTGATGTGGTTTCCTTCAAGAAGTTAACTATGTTGGTTTTGAGTTGCAGCGCGGGATGAGCCAAGATGTATGTTAGAAATATGTTGTTGAAAGACAAACTTGATGTGGTTTCCTTCAAGAAGTTAACTATGTTGGTTTTGAGTTGCAGCGTCGGATGAGCCACTGTTGGAAGGGTCATTATTGGACTTCAAAGCACTCCCAGGGGAGTGGTGGTATGGTTCTAGCTCTTTCTTCCTTTTTGTAGATTTTTGTGGTTGGGCATGGTTTTGACCCTTCACATAGATGTGAGGCTCATAGATGCGATTCAGGACAAGTTGTTGGGGTTTTGTTGCATTTATGCTCCCAAATCCAATGTTGATAGATGTAATCTTTGGGATTGGATGGCTTCCTCACTCCCAGCTGCAGAATGGATCATTAGCAGGGACTTCAATATTGTGGAGTGATCAGGGGACAAAGATGGTGGTTTTAGTAGTGTCATTTCAGATTTGGAGCAAAGATGGCCTGAATGCAAGGTTGTTTTATAGATGTTTGACGCTAATTAGAGAAAGAGGCAGGGATGATTTTAAGGATGGAAATTTCTTTTAAAATTTAGAAACCTTGGCGAATCTTACTAATCCTTCATATGCTAACTATAAATGATTGGCGATTTTTTGTTAAAATTTTCAAATTTCTAAGTATTTTATATAGTTTTTATAAAATTTTGGCGATTTTTAAGGTAAAATAATTTTATCCTATAGAATTTGGGCGAATCATTTTTAAAATAGCGAATCTCGTTTTTGGAAAAAACATGGAACATTAGCCCATGAGCGAAATTTAGCCCTTAAAATCATCCCTAGAAAGAGGGATTTGGATTATGGGGGTTGGTTCACGTGATGCAACTTCCATTAGGGAAAAGATAGAGTTCAAGGGTGATTGGATTGGTTCTACAGGCCCCAATATGGGTTTGGTCTTCTCTAGGAAACTCCAACTAGTTGATGTGTTAACGAATACCAGGAGTTCTATTCACTTGCCCATCTAGACTACCATCTCACTTGGGCAACAAGATGATTCTCCTCTTTTGATCATTTTCAAGTTGAATGTTTCACACTTGGAATCTCCTAACTTCAAATCTTTAGTCCACTAGATTTGGAATCTTTCCCCTCGACCACAAGGGGAAACTGGATGGTTGATATCGTGGGATGTGACTCTTTGTCATATGGTGAAGTTCATGCAAAGTTGGGGACTATTGATTGATTGTAAGTGGAGGCACGAGTTGATGGAAGCTCGAAAACAACTTGAAGAGATTCAAGTATTCTTGGAGGAGGATTTGCACGACACCTCTCTCCAAGAGGAAGCAACACAATGGAAGATGGTTTTATGGAGAGGGGAGGACTTGGTGGAAATCGTTTTCTCTAAGGAGTAACTATTTGAAGCCCTTTCCTCTTTGAAGAATGATAAGTCACCTGACATTGATAGTTTTCCTTGTGAGTTTTTCAAGGCAATGTAGTATATCGTTGGCAGTGACCTGTGTTGAATGGCCAATGAGCCCTTCTCTTCTCATAACTTAACAACCTCTCTTAATCAAGGGGTTATTAAGTTGATCCTAAGAAATGCAACATGTGACATTGTTAGGGGATGGAGGCTCGTCATTCTTCTTAGTGTATCCTACAAGATTCTAGCCAAGGCCCTTGCACTTTGAAACCAAGAGTGACTTCGTGAATTGTTTGAGAGGAGCAAACTAGGTTTGTATAGGGCAAGTTCATCCTTAATACTATCATTTATGCATGGGAGACGACAGAGTGGGATAGGGAAATTGGACAGGGCTCTTTGTTTCTTAAGATTGATTTCAACAAAGCTTATGATAGGGTTGATTGGACCTTCATTATAGAGATGCTTCATTGCCTTGGTTTTGGCCCCAACTSTGTTGCCATGGTTCATACCCTCTTCTCCAATCCTTCAACTTTTGTTTCAATGAACAACACCCTGATTGATCGCATCTCACTACATCATTGAATTAGACAAGGGTGCCCTCTTTCCCCTTATTTATATGTTCTAGTAGTAGATGTCATGAGCTATGAACTAGAGTCAACTAGGATACAAGAACAAATTTGAGGTATCTCTATTCTAGATGGCTCTGAAATAGTCAATAATCATTTCATTGATGACTATCTTATAGCAATGGGCCTAGATCAAAACTCGGTGGAGGCTACTAAGGGTTGCTTGGATATTTTTTACAGAGCTTATGGAGCAGTGGTTGGTGAACGAAAAAMACAACTATTGGTTKGTGGGTCTTGATCATCTACCAACTTGGTCCCATCCTTATGGAAGTGGGTAAACCCTAGGGAGATTGTTGGTTATTTAGGGATTTCATTCGATGCCAATCTTTCAATGGTTGATATGTGGAACTAGTGTCTTGAATGGATTAAGTGTAGGCTTCTAGTCCGATAGTATAAGGATCTTCCCTTTGATGGTAAGCTTACTATGGTTCTGTGCATCCTTCAAGCCTCCCACATCTATTATGTCTCTTGTCAACTCCTAAGTAGGGTATTGTTCAAAAAGCTGGAGTGGATCCTCAAGTCTTTCTTTGGTCCAAATATAACCTTGAGAGAGCATTGCCTATGGCTCTTTGGGAAGTTTGTATGATGTATAAGGAGGAAGGTGGTCTCAATCTTATTGATGTTGCAACTTAGGGTCATATTTTGTGCACCAAATGGATTTTTTGATGCCCTAAAGGTTTTGCCCCGTGGAAAATTCATCTCATCCCCACAACTCCTTAAGGTCTCTATGTTAGCGATTTGGAGTAGGTGAGAGGCTTGGAAGTCTGTTGTTGCTTTGGTCACATGAAGACTGTATGAGAGTTGTGCAAGTTGGAACTTGGCTTGGCACCTTATTTCGAGTTCATTGCATCAAGTGCAATGTATTTTCGAGTGTCCTAGATTTCAGGCACGCAAGTTACATAAGAATGGAATATTCCTTTAGAGGGACTTATGGGATTTGTATGCCCAGGATTGGTTGGATTAGAGGTTGTTAACTCATTAAAAGGCATTGTTCCTCTAATAAGTCGACCATCAAAGATATCATGGCATTGCTTCCTCCTGAAGAGAAATATATATTGAATATAGATATGTAGGGCCATTTTTGGCAAGATTAGGGTTGGAGATTTGGGAAGCCAATTCAACATATGATACCAAAAAGATTTACTCTCTCTCCATCAGAAGGGCTCGTTATCTACTGTTTTAAATGCTAGATGGACATCTTTTGACCCTAAGGTCAGAAGGATTCATCAATTGCACAGTTTTTGGGTGCTCCGGCTCAACTATAAACTTCAAATTTGTGCATTGTTGGTTGTTTATCAAGGCCTGCCTTCCAATGCTCACCTTGACAAAAGTGGGTTGACAGACTATCTCTACCTCTGCTGCTGCCGCTCAAACCTTGAAAAACATTCTATGGGAGTGCAAGTTTGCTGGAACTTGTTGGAAATATATTCAGAATTGACATTTCGTTTTGTTTCAAGGCCTATTTCAATGTCCGTAATGTTGTGTATAGAGGTCCTTGGTTCTTCCTCCTTTCACTGGTATTTGGGACTATCTTCATATTGCAACTTTATTTACCATTTGGTAGCCAAGGTGCAATTATATTTTTTCTGATGAGGTCAATTCGATCCAATATTTGTCACTCTTCAATGACAAGAAACATGTTTGCAATTCTCTGTCAAAGGCTACCTTCAAATTAAGGATTGCAAAGAGTTAAATGCAATAGCTTATTTTGACTTTATTGCAGCTTTGGTGGCTACAAGAAAGAAAACATAATGTTTCATTGCATATACCCTTCCACTTATATTTTCAGCTTTCTTGTAAATATTCTCTTAAATATAAGACGTTTTTCAAATAAATAAGCAAAAAGTAATGTGGTGCTGCGACCTTCATTTTTTAACAGTTTTACCTTATGAAAAAAACCTACAAGGCATTAGGGTTTGACATCTTGTCCTTGTGTGTGTGCATGTATGGAAGATAAATATCATCAAACGAGACCCATCAACTATGCAAATCTATACCTTGCTCGAACATTGTACACTGACAAGGGACATCACCCTACAAGTGCCATGTCTCATAACACCAACATTATTATACACATGTTGGTGTATAATAATGGTACACATTATTAATGTTATTATGCACGGTTGCCATGTGTTCATATAACATTTGTTGATGATATCCACATGCTCTCGCTTAAATCCCACACAACTTTTTGACTTGTTGAACAATATTTATTCTCTCCCTATATAATGAGTGGAGACAAATGAATTATCTTTCAGTTTATAGGGGATTGAGATAAGCAAATTGGGTTGCCCTCTAACAAATACAACTCTACTGAGAGGTTTGAGCCAGCCATATAGTTTTCTTTATAGGTGCACAACCAGTTATTATGTAAATAACGCTAGACTTGAACACATTTTACATAATGCTAGACTTAAACAACACAACTCCTGTTGATTAACAATAAAATTGCATAAACTATCCTTCCATTTCTTCATAATTGCCACTATTTTTCATCTCTGAATGGAGATACCATAACACAAATTCTAGATATGCAAAACACTCCCATGCATCTGGGGTTTGAACAATCCCTATAACAATCAATAACCTACTTGAATGCAGAACAACTAGAGATTTCCTTAAGCCTGTGTTCCACCGAGTTTTGGGGACAGGGATGGCTGGAAAGTACCCTAAATTCTAAAGGGCAGGGGTATGGGTTTGACAAAATATTAAAAATTTAAAACGGAGATTCTAAAACATTAAAATATAATATAACTCAATTAAAAATAGTACATTGTTTTCTGCCCCCACACTCGGGTAATAACTGTTGTCTGAATATTGAGCCTGCGAGTGAGTATTTTATTTTAGAGCCGGTGCCACTTCGTAGTTGGCTGGTACACGGGATATCTGGACATCTCCAACACCATTCTGGATATGCCTGCTATGCAAGGGAAACCTGGACATCCCTCCTATAAATGGGACGTCTTCCAAACATCCATGGGATATCGTTCATGGGACATGGGGTACATCCCCACAACCTCAAGGACGTCCCCTGCCAAATGTGGCAGTCCCCAAGTCCCTGGGGGCAGGGAAATGCAGTGGACGCATCCCCAAGGGTGGGGCAAGTTCCGATGCTACACTGCTTTAAGCATGTACCAGTATGTGAATCCAAAAGATATGCAGAAGTTTATTATATATTTTTAGGTGCCTATGTATGAGAGAACTATGGAGATCTTTTCTAAAGTAACAAGCAAAAGAAATATTCACTAATAATGAACAAGATTGCAGAAAGAAAACCTGCATTTTGAAACTAAACCTTTAGACATTCAATCTTCAGTCCAAAAAAGATTGTATTTTGATGAACAATATTTGCATGTAATTTCTTTAGCAGTTTTCAGAGGCCTCTCCGAATTGTGTATTTATGATCAATATATTTTTTCTTGCTTTCAAAAAGAGAAATACAGAACCATGCTAAAAAATTAATTCCCAGTGTGATAAATATACATGCTCTGTGACACGAGCCCAAGCGCCTTCAGGACATTGACCTTTAGTGTCATGGCTTGTAGTTTTCTTGTGAAGTGATG
>JASDQU010681403.1:19686-30857 GCA_032191745.1 Picea mariana
GACTGTATCAGAAATGTGAGGGCGTTCGCATCCAAAAAATATTTTATGCATCGGAATTATAAGAAAATGACAAATTTCATAAAATACGTCCTTAGCATTTTCTTCCCAAAGGGTAGAATGATATTCATGAATGGATTCTGGACAGGTTATGTTCCAACTCCAATTCATTAAGGGAAAAGGAGTCACATAGCAGATTGCATCCATAATGTATGCTGACATGTAAAAGGCCATTGGTTGTCCCTTTGATTTTGCAACTTTGTAGTTTGAGATTTCCTATGTTAGGTTATCCGACAAAATCTTACTCCAGTGAAAAGCATGCCCTTCTGAAGCTTCTTCTAAAAAGGGCACCCAATCTGCATGAAAATGGCAGGGATCTTTTCTCCCGAAAAGTCTACATATCATAATGGCTACATAGACCATGTATTCATTCAATGATGTTATAGCATAAACCCCATGGGTATCGGCTCTAAATTTTGATGGACACCTCCACCATTCTCTAATCATATCAGGATAAGTCTGGTCTACCTCAGTGCATTCTTTCCTCTAAAACTCTGCTAAAAACTCGACATTAAAAGTATGTTTAGGATTTGGTGAGAGTTTATACATTACTTGTATATGTTCTGGCCTAAATGAACCGACGATGACTCCTTGATCGTTTAAGATGCACCTCGTTGGGATATCGACCTTTTCCAGGGTCCAACTGATCATATCATTGTATGCCACGAGCCGAGGGCGCGCAGCAATCTTATGAAGCTCTGATTCAGCTATGTCCCGATAGTGATTCTCAGAATCAAGATGAGCATTCTTGGGTTCACATTCCAGAAATTCAGAAATTTGAGTCCAAGATTTAATGGAGTCTATAGCGTGTGGCGTGGTGTCGGAGATGATATCTCCTTCCTGTGTATCTTCACTCTTCTTCGGTGCCATGACTTTACGTTAAATGGAAAACTTGTCACAAAAAATGAATGAATGAGTTCAGGTGAGTGTTTCTTGCACTTGATAAAATGAAAACACAGACATTCAAATGCTCTTTTAATTCATTTAAAAGTGACGGGATTGACGCAACTAACAAGAATTCAAGGCATTTAATGCGGAAAATATTTTACTGAGATACACATTAGTACCACGTATCACCAGTGATTTATTATTTAAATGGTCGTATGTTAGCGCCTTTGGATTTTTAAAGAAAACTCGGGACATTTTATTCAATCGAAAACCGAAACATGAACGAAACCTTAAAAAAAATTATTATCATTAATCATGCTTTGGAAAAAGGTTAATTGGTGCTAATCATAGATTAAGACTGAAGATTTTGTTTTTCGGGATTTCGGGGATCGTGTTGTCGAGAAGTATGTCATCGATGAAATCCGATCTTCAAAATTGCGAAATCGTGACGTGTTAATTAAGACTTAAACGTTTTAGCAAAGTGATTGATTGATATTAGCGTTTTGGGATTTCGAGGATCATTTTGACAAGAAGTATGTCATTGACGAATCCCGATTTCCGAAGTTGCGAAATCATAACATGTTTAAAAAAGGACTTAAATTCATCTTAATTAACTAACTAATCAAGGTTAAGGACAAACAGAGTTAGTTCGATTTAACACCAATTATGGATCGGGATTTCACGATTCGGGACTTCAGGGATCATTATGACAAGAGATGTGTTATCACTGAACCGCGAATCTCAAAATCGCGAAATGATTAACTTAAGCCTTAACCTTTTACGTTAGAGAATTAATTAAATAGCGTTTTAACTAACTTTCTTTATTTCGATAAATCATGGATCGGGATTTCGCGATTCAATTTGTATTGAAAAATATGTTTTCAGCAAACCCCGAATCCCGAAAACTCTTTAAAGTTAACCTTAAATCCATTAGTTTTAAAGCTTATCATGATTAAAATAATTTTATAGAAAATGCGTTGGGATTCTTGTAATACTTTAAGGTTTTTTGCCTTTTATTATTCAAATAATTGAGTTCTTCAGGAAATCGGTACCGTGTGTTGGGAATGATAACGAAACTTGTGTTTTATGAAAAGCCGAAACCCGAAAAAGGAAAGTTTAGGTCTTAGGGATAAAAAATTTAAGAATTGTTTCAACACCCTCTTTCCCCTTATTTATACGTTCTAGTAGTAGATGTCATGAGCTACGAACTAGAGTCAACTAGGATACAAGAACAAATTTGAGGTATCTCTATTCTAGATGGCTCTGAAATAGTCAATAATCATTTCATTGATGACTATCTTATAGCAATGGGCCTAGATCAAAACTCGGTGGAGGCTACTAAGGGTTGCTTGGATATTTTTTACAGAGCTTATGGAGCAGTGGTTGGTGAACGAAAAACACAACTATTGGTTGGTGGGTCTTGATCATCTACCAACTTGGTCCCATCCTTATGGAAGTGGGTAAACCCTAGGGAGATTGTTGGTTATTTAGGGATTTCATTCGATACCAATCTTTCAATGGTTGATATGTGGAACTAGTGTCTTGAATGGATTAAGTTCAGGCTTCTAGTCTGATAGTATAAGGATCTTCCCTTTGACGGTAAGCTTACTATGGTTATGTGCATCCTTCAAGCCTCCCACATCTATTATGTCTCTTGTCAACTCCTAAGTAGGGTGTTGTTCAAACAGCTGGAGTGGATCCTCAAGTGTTTCTTTGGTCCAAATATAACCTTGAGAGAGCATTGCCTATGACTCTTTGGGAAGTTTGTATGATGTATAAAGAGGAAGGTGGTCTCAATCTTATTGATGTTGCAACTTAGGGTCATATTTTGTGCACCAAATGGATTTTTTGATGCCCTAAAGGTTTTGCCCCATGGAAAATTCATCTCATCCCCACAACTCTTTAAGGTGTCTGTGTCAGCGATTTGGAGTAGGTGAGAGGCTTGGAAGTCTGTTGTTGCTTTGGTCACATGAAGCCTGCATGAGAGTTGTGCAAGTTGGAACTTGGCTTGGCACCTTATTTCGAGTTCATTGCATCAAGTGCAATGTATTTTCGAGTGTCCTAGATTTCAGGCACGCAAGTTACATAAGAATGGAATATTCCTTTAGAGGGACTTGTGGGATTTGTATGCCCAGGATTGGTTGGATTAGAGGTTGTTAACTCATTAAAAGGCATTGTTCCTCTAATAAGTCGACCATCAAAGACATCATGGCATTGCTTCCTCTTGAAGAGAAATATATATTGAATATAGATATGTAGGGCCATTTTTGGCAAGATTAGGGTTGGAGATTTGGGAAGCCAATTCAACATATGATACCAAAAAGATTTACTCTCTCTCCCTCAGAAGGGCTCGTTATCTACTGTTTTAAATGCTAGATGGACATCTTTTGACCCTAAGGTCAGAAGGATTCATCAATTGCACAGTTTTTGGGTGCTCCGGCTCAACTATAAACTTCAAATTTGTGCATTGTTGGTTGTTTATCAAGGSCTGCCTTCCAATGCTCACCTTGACAAAAGTGGGTTGACAGACTATCTCTACCTCTGCTGCTGCCGCTCAAACCTTGAAAAACATTCTATGGGAGTGCAAGTTTGCTGGAACTTGTTGGAAATATATTCAGAATTGACATTTCGTTTTGTTTCAAGGCCAATTTCAATGTCCGTAATGTTGTGTATAGAGGTCCTTGGTTCTTCCTCCTTTCACTGGTATTTGGGACTATCTTCATATTGCAACTTTATTTACCATTTGGTAGCCAAGGTGCAATTATATTTTTTCTGATGAGGTCAATTCGATCCAATATTTGTTACTCTTCAATGAGAAGAAACATGTTTGCAATTCTCTGTCAAAGGCTACCTTCAAATTAAGGATTGCAAAGAGTTAAATGCAATAGCTTATTTTGAATTTATTGCAGCTTTGGTGGCTACAAGAAAGAAAACATAATGCTTCATTGCATATACCCTTCCACTTATATTTTCAGCTTTCTTGTAAATATTCTCTTAAATAGAAGACGTTTTTCAAATAAATAAGCAAAAAGTAATGTGGTGCAGTGACCTTCATTTTTTAACAGTTTTACCTTATGAAAAAAACCTACAAGGCATTAGGGTTTGACATCTTGTCCTTGTGTGTGTGCACGTATGGAAGATAAATATCATCAAACGAGACCCATCAACTATGCAAATCTATACCTTGCTCGAACATTGTACACTGACAAGGGACATCACCCTACAAGTGCCATGTCTCATAACACCAACATCACAGATAGAGTCCAATGGTACACATTATTAATGTTATTATGCACGGTTGCCATGTGTTCATATAACATTTGTTGATGATATCCATATGCTCTCGCTTAAATCCCACACAACTTTTTGACTTGTTGAACAATATTTATCCTCTCCCTATATAATGAGTGGAGACAAATGAATTATCTTTCAGTTTATAGGGGATTGAGATAAGCACATTGGGTTGCCCTCTAACAAATACAACTCTACTAAGAGGTTTGAGCCAGCCATATAGTTTTCTTTATAGGTGCACAACCAATTATTATGTAAATAACGCTAGACTTGAACACATTTTACATAATGCTAGACTTAAACAACACAACTCCTGTTGATTAACAATAAAATTGCATAAACTATCCTTCCATTTCTTTATAATTGCCACTATTTTTCATCTCTGAATGGAGATACCATAACACAAATTCTAGATATGCAAAACACTCCCATGCATCTGGGGTTTGAACAATCCCTATAACAATCAATAACCTACTTGAATGCAGAACTAGAGATTTCCTTAAGCCTGTGTTCCACCGAATTTTGGGGACAGGGATGGCTGGAAAGTACCCTAAATTCTAAAGGGCAGGGGTATGGGTTTGACAAAATATTAAAAATTTAAAACGGAGATTCTAAAACATTAAAATATAATATAACTCAATTAAAAATAGTACATTGTTTTCTGCCCCCACACTCGGGTAATAACTGCCATTGTCTGAATATTGAGCCTGCGAGTGAGTATTTTATTTTAGAGCCGGTGCCACTTCGTAGTTGGCTGGTACACGGGATATCTGGACATCTCCAACACCATTCTGGATATCCCTGCTATGCAAGGGAAACCTGGACATCCCTCCTATAAATGGGACGTCTTCCAAACATCCACGGGATATCGTTCATGGGACATGGGGTACATCCCCACAACCTCAAGGACGTCCCCTGCCAAATGTGGCAGTCCCCAAGTCCCTGGGGGCAGGGAAATGCAGCGGACGCATCCCCAGGGGTGGGGCAAGTTCCGATGCTACACTGCTTTAAGTATGTACCAGTATGTGAATCCAAAAGATATGCAGAAGTTTATTTATATATTTTTAGGTGCCTATGTATGAGAGAACTAGGGAGATCTTTTCTAAAGTAACAAGCAAAAGAAATATTCACTAATAATGAACAAGATTGCAGAAAGAAAACCTGCATTTTGAAACTAAACCTTTAGCCATTCAATCTTCAGTCCAAAAAAGATTGTATTTTGATGAACAATATCTGCATGTAATTTCTTTAGCAGTTTTCAGAGGCCTCTCCAAATTGTGTATTTATGATCAATATATTTTTTCTTGCTTTCAAAAAGAGAAATACAGAACCATGCTAAAAAATTAATTCCCAGTGTGATAAATATACATGCTCTGTGACACGAGCCCAAGCGCCTTCAGGACATTGACCTTTAGTGTCATGGCTTGTAGTTTTCTTGTGAAGTGATGCAACGATCATTGCCATCAATCAAGATTTCTGCATTGGTTCTCTAATTAAAAATTAAAAAAATACATATCAAACCCACAGAGTGCTTTCTTCATTATTTTGGAGAATCAAATGCGTTTCAGCCTGAATGCACAAGCGAGCAGTTGTCTGAGTGAGTGTGTGTGTGTGTGTGTGTGTGTGTGAGAGAGAGAGAGAGAGAGATTAATCTATGTCATCCAGTTCAACAACTGCCATGGAAGCTATACTGAGTAAATTATAGTACTTGAAATACATATGTTCAGGATTAGGCCACATAAGTTTTCAAGTTTAACTAGAAGTTTGATCCATTAACTTTTCCACCATGCTTTTGTGGTCTCTGGATATCTCTTCTATCTTCTATAGCAGCCATAGATATAACGCTTCCTCTAAGGCTCTAACTAACATGACACATCCAGCTCAAAGTCATTGACATTCACCAGTATAGAAAAAGTCTTCTTAACCTTGAACTACAGAAATAAAAATAGCCTATTCCAATCTATTAACCTGGCATTGCTAAGATGTGCAAAGCGAAACCACTGGCTCAGCTCAACATCATGAGAGTTTCCCATATGAAAAAAGTTATTAATGCTGCAGTATATCTCACAATAGCTTGCATTAGACTAGTGAAATGCTGCTTTCCCCTCCTGGGGGTTTTCGGATACCACCTAAACAGTCTCTATTTTCCACCTTTCCATCTGCAAATATATCACTTCCACTCATCTCTCTCAACTTAGCAATRCTCAATGGCTTCTCAGCAGAGTTTGTTGGATGATCTCCTTTGAAAATGTTGTTACCAGTCAATTCCGCGACCTTCTGATCATGCACTCTTTTTGATGTCTTTACTGAAGTCTCTTGACCGAATATAATATTACTATGKCCTCCTGCAGGCTGCATTTACAAGTCAAGGATAAGGGATGACAATGATCAGATATAATTTATCATGACCCCATGAAGGTAGCACTTATAAGTCAAATGTAATGGCTACACCTAGGAAAACTGTACCCATCAAGGGAAAATATTTCAATATCAATGCTTACATTTGAGACTTTTACAGATGTGCGGATGTTTCTCTGTGCTGGCTCTCCGCTGTCCTTTGGCTCTTCCTTACGTTCCAGACTGCGATTTAAAGATTTAGGCGGCAACTCTGGTGGGGGGGAAAATATATCATGACCACTAAGCTCCTTTGATTTAGCCTCGGAGATATGTCTCCCGATATGCATATCATCAGTCATCTTTAGATTCCCACTAAGTTCCTTTTGCTTTGCTACCTCTGCTAAAGAAATAGGTTTCTTGGGGGAGACACTTTCTTCAGCAGTAAAAGATATTTGACTTATTATTCCTGCAGCTTGCTGCACATCATACATTAAAAATCACAAGTCTAAATATGTGATATCATTAAACACCGCGGAAAATGTGATATCATTAAACAAGATGAAATACAGGTATCTGGAAAAAATTTACTCCCTCAGGCAGAACCTAAAAAAACAGGAGGAATAAAAGATTTAGAGAAATCAAAACAAAAATGCTATCAAAATACCTGATAGGGTCGTAAATTAGATTGATCTGGAGTAGAGTTGCCATGTGCAGAATCCGATGCATCATTTGAATCCCCAACACTGAAAATTCCACTCCCAGTCATCTCTCTCCACTTTGAATCAGAACATGGCCTCCTGAAAATATGCAAGCATCATGCTCTAAGCAGTCTACTCTAATGAAACACTACCACATATGATACTCTAAGCTAAAGTAAGCCATATCTTGTTTCACTTAACCGTGACTTATTTTCTGTTTAATCATGTCAGCATATAGAAAATACAAAAAGTAGTGCCCAAAAGCTATTGACAGAATAAAAAACCCTCAATGCCAAAGAAAGATGTACAACGTTGTGATAAACTTTCCATTTGCACCCTGAAACCTTGTTCCTTTGCAACTCCACCACAATATAATGCTAAAAACATAAAAGTTGTTGACACAACAAAATAACTGAATGCGGAAGAGCGGTGTCCATCATAACAAATAGATGTAAATTTGCAATACTAAATTAGGTCTGTAGCAAAATGCATACCCAAAGGGAGATTAGATGTCTTATGCACATTACATAGTGAAATGCTTGAAAGATGATCACAATTCTTCCAAAAGGAGGGACCATATCAAGAAGTCTGCTATCTGCACATGATAATAGTAAATACAAATGCTTCAATGTGTTTCGAGTCTCGACTCCAATTGGAAGGTATAATGAAGACCCTTACATATCTTCAATTTTGATTATGGGTGCCATGAGGCATCCTGTCAAGTACTACCCCCAACACTTGGTNTCTTCCAAAAGGAGGGACCATATCAAGAAGTCTGCTATCTGCACATGATAATAGTAAATACAAATGCTTCAATGTGTTTAGAGTCTCGACTCCAATTGGAAGGTATAATGAAGACCCTTACATATCTTCAATTTTGATTATGGGTGCCATGAGGCATCCTGTCAAGTACTACCCCCAACACTTGGTGGCAATGTCAAAAAGAATTGTGTAATCACCGGGACATCTTAACTTGCAACAAAAGATTCAGCTCCAAAGACAATTTATTTTTTGCTTACTCTTTTGGGCTGAACCTCCTTGCTATTTAGTTTCCTAAATGTATGTTCAAGGAATGGACCTATTTTTCTCATCCAGTCACTACTGCATTGATGAACTTTGTTGCTCAAGATAAGGATCTATCTTTTTCTCGCACTTCTTGTTGTGTTTTAATTTTTGACAAATGTATGTGTTACCCCCCATTTCTAGGGGTAACTAAAGAGATGATGTCTCGAGGCCCTCAGGTTGCAGACATGGAGTACCAAGAGACAGATCAGCAAGCAGAGCCCCACATCACACCACCCATCACCATGAGATCGATGGTTGCACCATTCACCACACCAGCTTGGCTAACAGAGGACAGCAGGTCTTGTTCCATGAGATAACGAGTCTGATGTTGTGGTAAGTGTCATTTTAATAAATGAAGCATTTGAATATGTTGCATAGGATTCTTCCTTGATTTTGAAAACGTTTGCTTGGAAATTATGCTCTTTGCCTTGTTTCACCTTGGTAGTGTCATGGTTTCCTAGTAAGTGGCCACCCTTGGGGAAAGGATTGCTACCAGATGGTCTCCTTGAAGAGTCATCGTACCATTCCCATTCATACTTACCACCTTCCGTCACTTCTCCCCCTCCGTTTCCCACTCTTTTAGGTCTTCGGGCTTATTGATCCAAGAAGGGCATGTACCTCATTTCATGGGAAGAAGGGGCTAAAGGCCCAAGGATAAATGTAGCTGGCAAAAGATAAAAGCCAAATCATAACCTTCTAGATGTTCGCCCAAGAGGTCTTGAGAACAATGAAATGTTTCTCGTAAAAATTGAAAGACCTGCAAAAGCAAACTCGCATTATATAGATGTCCCATTTGTTGAGGTGTGTACACGTACACGATGTCCCTTTCTTTCCATGCATATGGCACTTTGTGTACGTCTAGCTTCAAGTGATGTTGTATTACTCTTTTCATTCCATGTCTTATAGTACCCAATTGTTTTGGACTTTAATTAATTAATGGCAAATGAATGGGCTTGGAAAAATGTTGCATCGCGGACGAAGGGTAGCACACCCTCTACAAAGACACCCATAAATGAGACAATACGAGCCCTTGTATGTCATGAAACCCCATACCTAGAAGTCTAACCCCCATCCACTTCACATTCACCACATGACCTAGAGAGGTTTCTCCTTGGAAACTTCCCCTGCTCGAGGAATTGGTTTACCCAATAGGGCACTATGACACCCCTCCCATATTTAAATTTGGCAAATTGTATAAGGTCTTTCAGCATATGTTTATTTTGAAAAGGGGGGATTTGATGCATATGTTCAAGTGGTTCTTTTATTAGATACCGCTTACTTGGCATGATATTATGACTTGTGGACCCTTGGAGGGCATACTTCCTTGTCTTTGCAAGTCTTTGACAGGTGACGACTTGAACGTGGAGGCACAAGATCATTTGGACCTTCACTTGGGGCATGAAGCCCACGGGATGGATGATGCGCCCCCTCTCCTAGGGACACATGGATGATGGATGTTGCCTTTGGAGGCATGATAATTCACTTTGGAGGAGGAGACTAGCCCTCTATTAGACCATCGTTTGGCCTTGGAGGCCTAAAACGTCACATTCTAGGGCATGACGTCACCTTTGAGGGCTAGGGTTCGATGGTGTTGGTGGATTTGATGATGACTTGGCATATTTTTTATGGAGGGAAGCTCTTGCACATGGAGATTAGGCCTTTGGAGGCCCAACAACTCCCTCAAGCTACTCAACAACTTGATTTCTTTGCCAAAACATCATCCCTCAGGGGTATGACATCATCTTTTAGGGCTTGTTCCTTTTGTAACTTTGAAATTAATTTTGTAAAGGGGCAAATTAGGAGGTCGCCTCCCTAATTTATGTTTTACCCTAAAGTTAAGTGGACAAACTAATTTTAGAAGGTTGTGTATAAATAAAGGCTTTGTGGCATTAACATAACTCACTTGAGGCTTAGACCTCCCTTGGCTGAAATTTGTGCCCTTCTTGGGCATTTGCTCTATCTCTCTTTCTTGAATGCTTTGTGGATGATGCAACTTGTCTATTGGAGGAAAAAGTGGTGCTCTATCTCTTGGATACTTTGTTCTTGCTATTGTGGTAGAATATTCTTGGTAAAGTAGGGTTTATCTTGCTATCTCTTGAAATAGGTAAGAAATTTTTGCATATTGTTAAGTGTTTCTTCTTGTTTCATGGTTATTCTTGTCTAAACCCTAGGAGGAGTATATGAGCATACACCCTCCACTAAGATGCATCCTTATCTTGAACAAGCATATTTTAGAAAAGGTTGCTAGGAGTAAAAGGACTTAAACCCTCCTAGATTTACCTTGCTAGGTTTTGTATGCTCCAGCAAGTAAAAAGGCTTACACCCCTAGAGAAGTCGCAAGCCTTGGCTCTTACACAAAAGACTCCATCACCCAATTGACTAGGCACTAATCTACTTGCATTCGAGAAATAAAATCATTGCATTGGTATATGTGAAATTGTGAGATATTGCATTTGTTCAAGTTGGAATCTTTTCTTAATGTTATAAGCTTGTGTATGCCCTAAGGAGGTCCTCTTTTAGCAAAGGAATTCATTGCTGTAATAACTTTAATGCTACAGACATTAGGGCTGCAGCAAAACTCACCTAAACTCTTTCATTGCTCACTATTCTACCATTAAAATTTGCTTGCAAGCTGCCATAACTAATCTACTTGTCATTGGCTATCTTTTGGGTGGATTGTTTGCTGATTTTAGTGGTTAGATTTTGTTGTTGTAGCAATTGTTTGCTACAGCCATAAGGCTGCCCGAATACATTGTTGATAATATCATTTTGCAGCCCTACTTTACCATAAAAGCTTGTGCTTAAGTATTGGAATGTTATCTACATGTTTAGTAC
>JASDQU010681404.1:73024-84288 GCA_032191745.1 Picea mariana
GTTATGAACGTCATTTATGACACATTTGCTGTCTACTTACTGATTACTGTGCCACTTGTTTAAAGTGTCAATTTTTCATATGCAACTAATTTCAGATCTGAAAATTACTTCCAAGTGATTCGAACAGTAAAATCTAGCTGTTATAACTGAACAATTTTACACTGAAATCATGACACAAATTACAGCAGCGGAAACAACAAGATCAGAGATAAATCATCCAAGCACTAGAGACACAAAATTTTTTGCTCTGTAAACTGTTAAATTCAGAAATTTCTGAAGGCAAAATCAGTCCTCCCAGCAGTTACAAAGACATCAAATCTGAGAACAATACCAGTCCACTCAAAAACAACAAAATCAGCTAATTACCCTGGACAAATTCCAATTTGCAAATCCGTTGTAGGTCACACGTGCGGCTGTGTTGTTTTGGTCACACGTGCGATTGTATGGACCTGTCCGTACCACACGTGTGACTGTACAGACCTGTTGTACTCGCACGTGCGAACCTGTACGGACTGCTGTACAATCTGCCCCACATGCGGCCTTCTCTCTCCTCATGTACGGCTGTCTTTCCTCCTTTCTCACACATGTATTTTCTTTCGCTGGAAAAGAACAGAAACAGAATGTCCAAGAAACCCTAGGCCAGATTTGTCAAAATTGCAGAATTATCCTTGCTGAAATTTCCAAGCTCCTAGCACAAAGTRCTCACTCACTTATGCTAACTCCATAATGACAATATGAGATTTGTCACAATCTCTCCTCTCCTTATATAGGAGTCTAATGAGTGATTTTAGGAACCCCTTCTAAACTCAACATTAAATTAGAATATTTTATTCCTCCTTGTGAGTGTGAGGCCCCTACACAAAGCCCATCACCAAACCCATGAAGCCCCAACACATCCAAGGGCGTTTTCACCAAACTGAAAGTGTAATCTGGTGCCAACAAAGATTCCCACATGCTTGACACCATGGCTACTTGTGGGAATACCTCCCGAAGCTACAAAAGCGTCAACATAAAGTACCCATTGGATGTTGGTTTGGATGCTCTCATTTTTCTTGCTATCCTAGTAGTACACTTTGTTTGATCATTGGATGTTTCGTACTCAGCACTTAAATCTGCCCACAGAATTGAGCAGACTTTATCGTTGGTTATTATGCTTTGAATGGTCTAAACAAGAAATACATATTGTGCAATTTGATGGATCAAAATTGGCATTTCATTTGGTTGATATATGGATGATGAATAAATGATACATGACCATGATACATTGATATTTGGATGCAATACAAAACATTTTCCTTTCCAAGCACTTCTCATTTGAGCTTTGTTATCTTCATATTTACTTGGCAAAACAGTTTCCTTTCCAAGCACTTCTCATTTGAGCGTTGTTATCTACGTCATATTTACTTGGGCTCATTATCAATCAATCTTGTTGGTTTCTCTTCTCTTGTACTTGATGCACTTTACCCCTAAGAAAAGATAGAAACTTTAAATCAAACTGAGTTCTAAGCCTTCCCCTTCCAAGTACAACAATAGGGCTTAGTATTGACCTTGTAGGAAAACCCTTCTTAGGTTAGGAACCCTGGCCTTAAAGTGTAGAGGCAACACCACTAAGGTGACAGTGGATGGCTTGCCTATCTGTTGCCCCAAGCTCTCCTTCACAGGGCGGGATTTTCCCTTAGTGAGAGTTTGAGCGGTAACATTTTGTCTAAGCAATGAACTTAATGATCTTATCTCTGCTGTTCCTTTTCTGATTATGACTCTGAATACACATGAGGTTGAAATCACATTATTCACTTGTTTAATAATCATTAATGCAGCATTTTAAGTTAATCTCATTCTAGATCGCCTACACAAGCAAAACGATGCATTAAAGGTTATAACAACCTCACAAATTGGAAAATTGTTACCATTGTTTGATCACTTTTTCAAGGGTTTTTTTCGTTACTGTTGAGACTGCAGAAATTAAATGAGCATAACGGTTTTTTTGCAACATTTTAAGTAATCTTGGTCTGGACTATCTTCATGGGCAGAACAATGTCCTATATGGTCCAACAACCCATCTAAAAGGGCAAGCGTTACTGTCTGGAATCTCTTTTCATTCACTGTCATAAACTGCAGAATACATAGTGTGCAAGTAATGATGATATAACTGTTTCTTGGGCAACAATTAAATGTCTCTATGTTCCATTTATCCCCTGGAGATAGACCGATGCTAGATACAAAGCAACGACCTCACAAAATCATGTGCCATTGCACCTTTTCTTGACTGTGTAAATGTTGATTTCACTGTCTAAATCCAACAGTTAAGGTCTCTTTAAAACTGATGACGCATGCTAGTCAAAGTTATATTTGGTTACTATCTAAAGAGCAGCCTTGTGATCTAGTTATTTGATGCCAAATCTCATGCTAAGAAAATCACCGTGGTAATGATATAATGATGTGTTCTGCTCATTAGCTTTGTTGTTGACATATAAGTGCTGGTTGCATGTTTGAGATTTTCCCTTTGCAATATCCTATGCTTGGTTACTTTCATGGTTACAGACATTGTTAATGATACACATTCACGACACATATAACTAAGCAAGTCTTTACTTGATTATTGTGCCAACGTTTGAAGTAACTTGAATATCCTTCTATGATTTAATGTTCTCATTGAATGATTGTTATCTCGCTGTCCTAGTGGTGTGCTAGCAGAACGTTTCATAACCTAAGTCCTTTGGCACATGATCATTATCTTTAGCGCATAATCTATTTTTGGTCAAACATTGGCATATAATGGGTTGACATATGAATGGTTTGGATAAATGGTGAATGATACATGGCTTTGATACATTGATATTTTGGATGCAATACAAACATTCTACATTCCAGGCACTTTTTCAATTGAGCATTGCTATTCAAGTCATATTCAGTTGAGCTCGATATCAATCAATTGTCTTCTCTCACACTTGACGCACTTTACCCCCTAAGAGAAGATAGAAACCCCAAGTCGAACTAGGTCTTGAGCCTTCCCCTTCCAAACACAACGATAGCACTTAATCTTGACCCTTTAGGAAAACCCTCCTTAGGTTAGGAACCCTAGCCTTCAAGTGTAGAGGCAAGGCCACTGAGGTGACAGTGGGTGGCTTGCCTATCCATTGCCCCAAGCTCTTCGTCATAGGGCGAGACTTTCCCTTAAGTGAGTTTGAATTGTAACAAGGAGAAGAAGAGTTTGCGCTAGGGCTTGTGATGGTCAGCCCAAAGGAGGAGCTTCTAGACTATACAAAGGACCCACATGAAGGATGCTCCATCTTTGTCATGCAACCAAAGGRGGTCACAGAGGGACAAGACAATGCAAGGTTTTCAAACCTTAACAAGGTTTGGAGCAATGAGCTCAAGGGAGGAAGGACAAGCCACTGTGGGGGAAGTGACAAAAATGTTAGAAGTCTTGAAAAGGACTGTACAAAAATGTTAGAAGTCTTGAAAAGGACTGTACAAACATAAATAAGCTTGTGGGAGTGGGTGAAAAGGGAAGATAGGGGGAAGGCCTTGACAATTCCATGCATTTGATGTACACATCTTTTCAAAGCCCAAGAAACAAAGATAATGAAGAGTGGGTAGACTCGCGAATAGGAAGGACAAAGCCAAAAGAGGTCAGAATTTCAAAGTTGCAGAGTAATAGGACCCCTCAAAGACTAGTAGGAGAATAGCCATACCCTGATTCCAAAGTAGGTTTCATGGGCAAGAGCTTAGGCTTGGAAGATTTATTAGAGTTTAGGTAAATACAAGGAAGATGCGGATCTTAAACCCACAAAGGGAAACCTAGTCAAGAGGCAAAGGAAATTTGTTAAGTTGAGAGAGAACATCGCCAAATTCGTGTTGATGGAAGATATACTTATTAGTCAAGTACTAGAGATTCTAGAAGAAAACTCTTACACAAAGATTCTTTGGCAAACAATTTGGCAAACGGATCTCAAAAAGGCCCCTGGAGCAATGGATTGAAAGAGTGCAAAATCCTTTACTTGGTTACTCACTTAGTTTTCATGTCCTAGTCAGAGATTGGTTAGCATTTTCATTCAGATCAAAGGAGGAAGTGGCAAACATTAAAGGTACCCATTGGTTTCGAGGAACATCATCCCTAACTTTGAAGAAATGGTGATGTTATTCRAGACATCATTCAACTCATTGATTTGTTACTAGAGTAGACTATGTCTCTTTTTGCATGTCTTTAGGTGATGTTCTCAAGTTGAATGATGTCTTGAATGTCCTTGGTTTGGCTAAGAATCTTCTTTCAGCTTCTTGCATGACAAATCAAAAGAGTGTGGTTGAGTTTTATGATYAGTGAGTGATCATTAGAAAATGCAACCCTGACCCTAGTCAATTTTTTGCCAGAGCAATGCATGAAGGTGGTCTTTACAAGCCGCTAGCAGATCCAAGGAAGCAAGATGCTTTAAGTGCATGAAAGTGAAAACCTATGTGAGTTATGGCAAAAGCAATTCAGACACCTACACTATGGAGCACTTCCATCCTTGAAGGACATGGTGTAGGGATAGTTAGACTTTAAGATCGTGGTCACCTGCACTATGGAGCACTTCCACTCTTAAAGGACATGGTGCAAGGATTATCAGACTTCAAAATCGAGAAGGCTAGAGTGTACAAGGACCGTGCACTCAGCAAGCATGCCAAGATTGCGTTTCAAAGTAGTGAGCACAAATCAAGAGATATTATTGATCTGATCCATTCAAATATGTGTGGACTAATGACTTCCAGCTTCTTTGACACTGGTTTGTACTATGTCTCTTTTATTGATGATTCATGTAGGCAGACTTGGATCTATTTTATGAAGACTATGGATAGATTTGCCCATGTATCTTTGGGAAAAGGAATTTAGTCCAATTGTCTATAGTCTAAACAGATGCCTCACAACATATTGAAGGAAAAGACTCCAAAGGAAGCCTTTACTAGTGAGAAGCCTCAAGTATCACACTTTCATGTATTTGGTTTTCCTATTTATAATCGTGTGCTTGATGAAAAGAAGACAATATTTGAATCATCGAACATCAAGAGTATATTTGTTGGTTATAGCGAGACCTCCAAGGCTTACCAAATCTATATTCCAACACAATAGAAGATATGGTCAGTCTAGATGTTAAATTTAATGAGGATGGATGATCCTCTAAGTCTCGGGCGCCTCCAACAACGTTAATTAAAAAATAGAAGAGAAATCAAATTCAAATCAGCAAGGTTCCGATGAAGGAACAAAGGCCTCATTACCATCCAGTTCAGCCGAGATGGTTTAACCGGACTTTGCAAGAGGCACAGGAGCAAGTAAAAGCAGCAAAATCTTCCTTCCAAGTGAGTCATCATCCTAAGAGTTTCCTACTTGTGTTGCATTAATGTCTTCTATTGTTGTTAGAGAGCCTTCTAGCAATGAGGTAGCAACTAAAGCACATGTATGGCATGACACTATGATGTAGGTTTATGATGTGTGGGAGAGAGTTCAAAAACCCACTATGGAATCAATGATTGAATCCATGCATGCAATTGTTGATGAACTCTTCCTTCAACAAAGGAAGTACACCTTGAAGATTCTAGAGGATTGAGATGAAGAGGGAGCAACTTGCATTGGTGGAGAACATTGATCCAGGTGGATATCRATGGCCACCAACCTATTCCAACTAGCTCAAAACAGTTTGTTGGCAATTTACTATTTTTAGCAGTTTTTCGGGTCCCAAACTTCTGGGGCCATTTTGAGGGCCTAAACGACGTGTTTTCACAATCGAGCACCTTAATAATAATTGAAGGTTCTGATTGAGCCCCCAAAATGAAGCTTCTCATCGATACTTTTCCAACAAGCTATTGTGCGCCCCAAACGAAGATTGTATCCCGAAGTTACGCCCCCAGGAAGTTGATACACCATACCCAAAATGGGGTCCACAAAACTGTAGTTTTTCATCCTCCAGGGTTAGGGTTTTGGATTTTCTTTATGTTAAAAAGGCCTTTGAGGCCTCATTGTAACAATCAGCTTCTTGCGAATGAGCATAGCCGTCACATCTCTTCTCAAAAATAAGCTACCACCATTCTAGCGAGTCTTTCACTATGTATTTCTACAGTTTTGTACATTTCGTTCATTAATAGAAATTGTGTATTACGGTATCTCTGTGTTTATGGTTATATCTTTGTTATATTATTGGATATCCGATATATCTCTGTATATTTCTTTATGATATCTCCGCTCTCATTTCATGCCGAAAATAATCCGGATCAATGGTATCAGAGCGGGCTGCTCTTGATCGTTTTTCAGTGCATGTCCCCGACGAGGTCCGAGTATAGCAAGTTGGGTCTCGAGCTTGTCTCTTTTGAGGACAATCGCTCTCGCATGCCCAAGAAACCCTCCATGGCGGAAAAAAATAAAGACGACAGAGCAAAAGATTCTATTAATCTGTTGCTTGAGCAAGCTCTCACGCGACAAAGGGACGAAATGATGGAGAATTTTGCCCACATTCTTCAACGCCTGCCGATAACAGCAGGCGCGTCTTCATCAAGCGACCACTTTGGAGGCACCTCTCCTTTCAAAGTACAATTAATTTTAGATTTCCTGTATTTGAAGGTCAAATCGATGCGGATGCCCTAGAAAAATGGTTAAATTTGCTAGAAGGTTATTTGTCTGTTCACAATTTTTCCGACAAGGAAAATATCACCTTCGCACTCCTTAAGGTTCTCCCCCATGTCAAACATTGGTGGGAAACTTACTGGGAGCAAAATTCCATAGAGGAGTTTGAAATATATGGGGCCGAGCCCACTTGGGATTTTTTTGTGTATGCGTTCAAGGAACAATATTACCCTATTGGTAACTATGACGACCAGTACATGAGATGGACCACACTGCGGCAAGAGAGGGGCCAAACAGCGTCAGAGTTCACAAATACTTTCCATACCTTTCGCACCAAGCTAGGTATCAAAGGCTATGAGCGGCATCTGGCTCTGAAATACCACGGGGCCCTGCATAGGTACATCCAAACCGAAATGGATTTCTTGGACATCTCATCAATGAGAATTGCTTATCGATATACGGTCAAAATCGAGCAGAAATTTAGGCACCAGAACAAACAAGAATTTGATTCTGCAAATCCACAACAACCAAAGTATGGTAAAGACAACCCTAACAACCAGCCTCCAGAAAACCAGTCCAAGCCACAAGAAAATAAGAGTAACGAAAAGACAAAGAAGGATACTGGAAAGTGGTGCGATTTCCACAAAATTCCCTGGCACAACACTGATGAATGTCGCTCAAAACAATCATTGGTGGTCGAGATCAAAGAAAATGAGTCGAACCCTGATTCGGAATCTGATTCAGAAAATAATGGTAGAAGACAGATCATCGACGCAAACCCCACTGCTACCATCGCGACCGCAACAATTCAACCAGAAGAACCAACAAATCATGAAGAGGGGGAGCGCCTTTTTCATTCACAGACGTGGGTGAAGGGGGGACCCCACTGCATTTTATTGTTGATAATGAAAGCCAGAAGAACCTCCTCTCAGCAAAGGTCATCAAACAGTTGGGATTGTCGACAACACCACACTCGCAACCATACAACATTGGGTGGCTTCGCTAGGGATGAGATCTTCGCGTCAGCGAGCAGTGTCGATTGTCATACAATATCCAGCCCTTCAAGGATGAGGTATTATGTGATGTTGCCCCGCTGGATGTCTGTGATATTCTTTTGGGCCAGCCATATATGTGGAAGCGCCATGTTATTTATGAGTCTCGACCCTGTAGTGTCATTGTTACTATTGTCCCACTAAAACAGTGCCACAAGGTAATCTCTCATACTGCAAAATTCAGCCTCTTCACAATTTGTTCAAAAGGTGAACAGAAGGACACTACAACCACTGTAGCCTTGGCTCAAGACCTTTCTTTCCAATAGAAGCAGATTGTAGAAGAGAAAGAAGATATTGTTTATTCACCTACAATGGTACCAACACACTGCCCAGTCAAGCCAAGATACAATAAGTTGGTTGAACAGATTCAACACCGCCAGCAACAGGTTTGTGATAGTCTTCAACAAGATAAGCAGCGCAACTTCTCTAGCAAGGCAAGCAGCTCACCAAGATTCAAATTCAGCAAAAGCTTTCCCCTCTCCCCCGAGAACTCAACGCAATGGAGACCATAGATTCCTAAGGTGGGAGGATTGATCCAGGTGGATATCGGTAGCCACCCACCTATTCCAACTGGCTCAAAACAGTTTGCTGGCAATTTACTATTTTTAGCAGTTTTTCGGGTCCCAAACTTTTGAGGCCATTTTGAGGGCCTAAACAACGTTTTTTCACGATTGAGCACCTCAATCACAGCCCAAGGCCCTAATTGAGCCCCCAAAATAAAGCTCTTTGCCAATACCTTTCCAACGAGCTATCGTGCACCCTAAACGAAGATCATATGCTGAAGTTACGCCCCCGGGAAGTTGATACACCAAACTACTCAAAACGAGATCCACAAAATTGTTGGTTTTTCATCTTCCGAGGTTAGGGTTTTGGATTTTCTTTATGTTAAAAAGGCCTTTGGAACCTCATTGTAACAATCAACTTCTTGCGAATGAGCATTGTCGTTACATCTCTTCTCAGAGATAAGCTGCCACCATTCTAGCAAGCTTGTTTTCAGTCGGCATTTTACAGTTTTCAACATATTTCTTATTGAATAGAAGTCAAGTTTTATTGTATCTCTGCTATTGTTCACTGTGTCTTTGTGTTAATCTTATAAATCTGTGTTTTCATTTCGTGCCGCTCATAAATCCGGATCAAACATTTTCCTTGGAAAGAGGGAGTGATAGCTTTACTTGTTGTTGTTGCTCTGAAGATGTTCTCCCTTCAGCAGAGATGTGTTATCCTCAACAACAATGCGCTTAAGCCTTAAGCAGGTCCTTTACCACCTTGAGACGCTTATGCAGATTGCAAAGGTGAAGGAGGTGCTTTACTTTGGGCACAGTAGATATGAGATGCATCTGTGATTGGGGCACTTGCATGCACTGCCTTTTAGCTTTGTTTAGTTTGTTCCTAAGTTATGCACTTATTTATCTTTAGTTAAGTGTTGATCTTAAAATAGATAAGGCACRTGGCAGAGATGTGTTTCCAAAATTAAATTAGGGCACAAATTCCAAGAATAAGGCATTCTTGTTCTCAGAAATTATTCCATGCAGGTTGGGCACTTTCTTCTAGGCAGAATWAGGGTTTCATCTCTAATTTAGGCATGCTGCACACCACTCRGATAAGTTATTTTTGCAAACCCTAGCCTTCTCTTAGTCTATAAAAGAAAGGCAGGGTAGGAGTGTGAAATTCATTCAGTTTTTTCGCATTTTTACAGAGATACAGAGAGTTTTAAGCTATTGCTTTGTAATTTATCCTTTCCTGAGTAATAGGAAGTGATGTGTGAATAAGTGCTGCTATCTGCTTGCTGCCATAATTCCCTGAACAGTGTTTTTATGCAGATTTAGGGTTATACATTTTGCTGTTCTGATTTCCCGCATTATGCAGTGTTTTCACTTTTGAGTTTATGGTCCGAATTGTTGAATATTACTGGTGCTGTTTTTTGAGAGAGGTGTTTAGACAGTTTTCAGTTAGGATTTTGTTCATAAGAATGCAGATCTGTGTATCGTTTTCTAAACGTTAACATTGGTAGCCCGAGACTAACCATTGAATGTCGCGTGATGCAAGGACTGGGGGTGGCAGGTTTACCCAACTCCAGAAGGAAGCTTTGATCCTAACATAAGATTTACAAATATTCCCCGCTAATATATGACATGACCCCCATTTCCTAAGGTTGGAGTCGGGGATAAGGAGGGGAAGAAATGAGTCTCCATGGGAGATCTCATTCTAGGGTCCTTAGAAATTCTTCAACCTTTACCTCCCAACCTGTGGATTGCTTAATGTCCCTAGTCATCTCCACCACCCGGAGATCTCTTTTCTTTTTGATGGATATGTTGGCAAGCCAGTCTGCAATCTTAGTAGTTCATCTAACGTGGCCAAATGACACATTCTGGTTTATAAAAGCTTCTCACACCCATGCTATCTTACTTTTGATGACCATCAGCTCTCTTTTGCTTTGTCTAGCAAGAGATCTATGATTAAATTGGAGTCGCCTTCTATTTCAATGTTCTGGATTACCTGATTGAGACAGAGTTTAATTCCTTCTATGAGGACCACGATTTAGGCATGATTAATTGTACCTCCCCCAGAAACTGAAGTATGTCCCTACAGTCCTTTTCCTTATAATCTCTAAGCACCCCTCCAGCTCCTATTCATCCGGGGTTACCTCTTGCTGCACCATGGCATTTTAATTTGATCCATTTTTCTTTAGGTCGGCTCCAATCCGTACGAGTGCTTTTATTGCCCATTATTGTCTGTCCTTCGACACGGGCGATTTGAATGTTTACATTGGCATTTGTTCCAGTTGTTTTTTACTTGTGTCTGGTTGGGAGTTTGCGGAGCTTTGCAGCATGATAATTTTACAGCAAATGCGGAGTCTGGGGTTTTGAGTTGTTATGACATGAAAGTTTTATAGCAAATGCGGAGTTGTAAAGTTCCGTAAAAGTGGTTTTCGGGTAGGGCACGAACCACGATGCTCGCAACAGAAGATTATGAAATTTCTAAAGCCCGCGATAGAAGGCTGCGGATTTTCCTGGAGCCCGCAATTAGAAGGCTGCGGACACACAAAAGCAATTTGTGGAAACTGGGACTGCTACGGATGCAGAACTGGTGGAACTGAACGGACAGAATGTGAAAACAATTTACTCTGAGATTTCGGAGACCTGGAACAGTTACGTCCATGGACCATATGTATTGCAGAGAGAGATAAATTGTTTCTGCCTGCAAATATTTGTACAGTAGTTTTCTGGTTTATAAAAGCGAAAAAACCGACGGGGTTTCTCCCAACAAAATATTACGTTGTGTTCTGATTTCCACGAGTTTGTATTTCGCTGTGCACTCGAAATTTGTAAGCAATTTCCCGGACAAGTTGGAAAATTCATTAAAAACACCGTAAAAGTGGGGTTTTTAAGGAATTTAACGAGCTCTAACCTTACTAACCCTAAAACCTAGACATTTTACATCACTCATAAAAATAACTGCCCCAATAACACAAAAATACAACCTCTGGCCAAACTGATGAGAAAATCCAGAATTCAAATCAATCCGGAATTCATAGCAAACTGATGCAAATAACGGTTTAGAGTTTCAGATGAAAATTTCTGCCCTAAACTAAAAATGAAATCTTCAAATGTGAGAAAGCT